>CM040190.1:74412353-74579853 GCA_022606455.1 Callitettix versicolor
TATAACTATAGCGTCTATTTCAATAGAAGTTTATATTAACAAAACTCATTAAGCCTTCATGGTTTTGCAACTGTTTTACTTCAAAATGTATATGTGCAGTAATCCAAAATCAAATATAACTATTAAATGAAATATTAATGTATTATAATAAAAATACCAGAGAATGGTATTATTTGAATTATTTTTATTTACAAAATTCATGCTTTTTGCGTTCATTTGCAGTTAGTGATATCACAAAAAAAAGAAATCTTCACCTCTTTTCCTCTCTTCCATGTACCAAAAAAGAAAAGTTATGATTGCCACAAATTTATTTCATAGGTCACTTTGAACACATCCAGATCCTTCCAGTATAGCTAGCAACTATTTATATATTATTCCTTTATTTTTCCCATTAAATGAGAAAGATAGCACGGGCCCACTTTGATATAATAATAAGTAGAAAAAGGATGATAAAAATTACAATAAAGTTGTGTTTTCCCTTACTATAATTCATCTCTCTCTCTCTCTCTCTCTCTCTCTCTCTCTCTTTCTCTTTCTCTTTCTCTTTCTCTCTCTCTCCCCCTCACATTCTCTATTTCGATTTTATTTCCCTCACTCTCTTCTTTCATTTCTCTCGACTAAATTTTATTAATTAGAACATTAAGCCTTTCTTCACATACTAATAATATTTTCGATGACCTTTCAAAAACTAAGATGAGAACATTATATCATTCTGCTGTATATACGTTTTTCGTCGTCTCAGTTAAACTAGTTTTGGGGTAAGAACTCCATCTTCAGTATCTCACTAATCAGTGCTCATTAAAATAAAGTTTAAATCACCGTACACGCGTATTTAAATAAAGTGTGCTCAAAATATTATGCGTGGAATTTGAAATTTAGGAAGATTTTTTGTCGACAGTTCTAGAACATTGTTTTCAAGAGCACGATTTTACTTGCATGGGATCTAAGTAAACTTGCCCTAATGTTTTTTTTCATTTTAATGTATATTTAAAAAAATATTTTTCATTGACGCATTTTTTTAGTATTTATTATTTACACCATTTTAAAAATCTTAATTGACAAATTATTTTAATTTAGTAGGCACTTACAAGGTTCTATAGAAAAGTTGTGGGGTATAAAGCATCTTAAAACATTTAGGGTTTGTACACTTCTTACTGTTTTCGTCTTAGTTTTTGAAATGTCTTCGAAAATATTATTAGTGTGTGAAGAGAATATTCTAATTTATAAAATATAGTCGAGAGAAATGAAAGAAGAGAGTGAGGGAAGTAAAAACGAAATAGAACTGAAGAGAGAGAGAGAGAGAGAGAGAGAGAGAGAGAGAAGAGAGAGAAATTATAGGTTGGGGAAAACACAACTTTATTGTAATTATTTATCTTCCTTTTTGTTTACTTATTATTATTGATTTGAGTACAGTATAAGGCTTTTTCAGCTTTCTAGGTTATAACAAAAATTTAAATGAAATTGTTTTTGTAATTCTCAATTTAGTCTCTGTTTTACACCGAGAATACTGGTTTTCATCATTACCAAATGGCATGTTTTTATCGTAACCTCAAACTGTTTGTAAAGTTTTAAGTTAATGGAATATTCTAGAACTATTGTTTTTTCGTAATGTAAAACCTCTATTGCCCTTTTTAATGTTGATGTATTAAAGACCTTTCATCGTAAAAAACGTAGCATATGAGGGGTACCACCGTACACTATTCCAGCGTTATAAGCCTATTAACATAGTTCAGAAACAATAGTTATTGATGAAGTCAGTGGTATTTGATTTGATCGAAATACATTAATGAATAATTTTATAAAATTACCTGAGTTTTTTTAACGCCTTAAAAATTATTTATTCCGTAAAGTTTTTTATTTTTATTTTTTTTAAATAACAAAGAACATAATCATCTTCAAGAAGCACATCTTGAAATAAAATAAAGTTTATTTTTTAGATAAGTACATTTTTATTTGTAATATATTTTGTACAAATGCAGTTATTTTCTTCAACTCTCTCACTCACGTAGTGATGATGCAGTTGGCATTGAATGAACCACCTACCAAACAGTTACTCTTCATGTATGGCTTCAAGGCTTCGGGAATGTCAATTCCATTTTCAATGTAAATCTTGATCGAAGCGTAAGCGGCAGCAGCCTTCGCCTCTTCCGCTAATTGGTTCGCGTAATCCTGAACCAGTTTCTTTCCATCGGCGTTGTTCACTGCGGCCAACGTCTTCGCTGCCTCTTCCAGCTTAGCTTGATTGCCGTTGAGCGCGACTTCGAAGTTGTACGCGTATCCGTTGTTACAAACAATGAAACTAGACAACGGACGTTGCACGTTCTCCGTGTAACAAGCGTCATTTACCGCCGATTTGTTCGAGTTCTTGTAAAGAGTTTCCGACTTGGCGATTAGTTCTTTCGCGTTTGCTTTCGCGATGGAAGCGTTCAACGGTATTTCTTGCAAAAACTTTTGGAATTTATTTATCCCGATTCCGATATTCTTATCGGGTTCTTGTAGTAGCGGGGGCTTTACGTAAGACGCGTTCTTCTTCTGAGCGGCAGCAATTGCGTCTTTTAAGAAATTCTGAGTGTTTTTCAGTGTTTCGTCAATGTTTACAATATTCTTGTAGTTCCTCGCAGCAGCGATATCAGCAGCAGCCGACACGTTCTTCTCGAGATTGTCCAGTATCGGTTTCAAGCGGTTGTATCGATTGTCGATCTGCAATTGGGCGAAGTCTAACAGTTTATCTTTGGTCGCGTTACATTCACCCTTATAAATATCTTCCGGTATTGGACCGAGAGTGGCAGTAAGAGCATTAATTTCGTTGGTGACGTTAATGTCCCTAAACTTGTTCAGCACAACAGTGCGGTTCTGCAACTCCTCGAGAGCTTTCTGTGCTTCCAGTTTTACCTCGCCACTTGCTTTTGTGAAAACATCGCCAAAGTTGTTCACCAAACCTTTCAAACATTGGAAAAATTTATATAGATCGTTCAGAACAGAGGCGCACGAAGTCTTAATAGCATCAGGTTGCAAAGCAGCGATCTGGTCTTTCAAAAGTTTGTCGTAACGAAGTGAAATATTTATTTCTTCGTTAATAATGTCGTTGAAGTTCGGCAGGTACGGCATAACGAGGCTTCTGGACGTTTTTATCAAATTAGCCGCGTAAGTTGTTTCATTTTTAATCGATACTTTCGGACAGACCTGGTGTGCAACGTATTCGTGAAGGTTAAGCGCTATTTCTATTCTGCCGAACATATTGTTTGCAGTGTTGTTCATGCTTGTCTGCCTGGCCCTTAATTCGACTGCACGTTGATTGATCAAGTTAACGTTATTATTGTACGGGGTGACATTATATCTTGCCAAATCGCTAAGCGCTAGATTTATCACCGATTGTTGAGTAACGTTATTCTCTTTAAACAAAGCTTCGATATCTTTTTTCGAATTTTCTGTCGCAGTTGTGTTTTCCTTTTGAAGGGTCGACGTAATGTTGTCTACAATGTTGAATGACAGAATGGTGGCATCGTTTGACAAATCGTGCAAAGCAGTTTCTTTTTCAGTCAGGTAATTGTTAAATTTGGTGCACTCTGCGTCGATACACTTGGAGTAGTTAGTCTTTGAACTGTAAACTGCCTCGCAAGATTTGTTCAAGTTTTGTTTAAACGCCTCTAGTCTCGTTGCTACTTCAGATTTTATTTGTATTACTTTTGCCTTTAACTCAGTAAAGGAGTTCAAGTTCTGATTCACGATGTTGTTAATTTTGTTTAGAGTTTCGTTCAAGGAAGCATTAAGAGCAGCTTTTTTCGTGTTATATTTTGAAATTTCTTTTGGATTTAAAAATATTGCAAAATCTAGAGCTTCTATTTCAGTAACGTATGATGATTTTATACTAGCATTTACCTCATTGGCTTTTTGTTTGACATCTTTAAGTAAATCATCTTCGAATGCTAAAATTTCATTAACGATCTGATTAAGTGTCTCGTTTACTCTCTTACTGACACTGTCCAAACATTCAGCCATCAATTCAGCGCTGGTGGTCGCGTTATTTTTATCTTCTGCGTTTCGATTCGTCAAAGTATTCTTCAGAGCTTCCTCTATTTTGGCAATTTCTGGTTTCAAATTGAATTCTACATCAGCTAAAATGTTTTCTACTTGTTTCAGAATAAAGTTGGCATCTTTTCCGACTGCTTCGGGTATGTTTTGTAGATTTTTAATGTTAATGTTTACGCAATCCTTAAAATCGCTTAAATCGCCAGACGTTGCTTCACACTGTTTATCCAGATATTGCTTGTTATATGTCGATACGGTTTCGTTAGCACTGGCTGCCAAATCATTTAAAGTATTACTAACATTTTTAATTACATTATTATATCCTTCTACTACTTTGGTTATATTATTTATTGCTTCTTGAATCAGTTTCTTGTCAGCTTCGGTTAACAGTCCACCGTTCTCACTCTTAATAATTTCTGTTAGTTTGGCCTCAGTTTCTTTCGGAATGTTGTTTAACGATGTCTTCGTATTGTCCAAAAATTTGTCAGAATTACTGAAAATATTTGCCAATTCGGGTGTTATCTTGGCTTTCGTTTCGTTCAATATTCGGTTAACATAATCGTCTTTGGTTTTATTTAACTCGACTTCTTTAACGAATGCCTCTGCTTCGGAGTTGGCTTTATTAGCATCATCGACTATTTTTTTCAAATTCTCGTCAATTAATTTAGTCACTTCTTCTTCAACGTTCGTGAGAATTCCATTGGCGTTTTCCTCTAGACTTTTGACGCTATTTTCAACTGTAGTTAGAAAATCTTTGACCTTTTTACATTCTTGTTCGATACATGTCGCGAATTTTGCTTTTGATTTATATTCCGCCTCGCAAGATTTGTTAAATACGTTAGGATCCAATGCGGCCAATGCAGATAAAATTACGAATTGCTTTTCATCGATCTTAACTTCTAGACTGTTCAAGTCATTAAGACTAGCGTTTACTTTTTCTGATATAGCATATTCAGAGTCACTTACTAACTGAGCAAAATCCTGATTAATTTTAGCAAATTTGGCGGGATTCAATGCGGCAGCTTTATCGAGTAAGGCTTTGGTGTTTACGATCAGATTTTGCACAGGCGGTACCTTTGCTTCAAGTATAGCGGTGATATTATCTCTTATTTTACCGGGAATATCGTAAGTCGCTTCTATTTTAGGTAAAACATCGTCATTTGCTTTGATATTGATAGCCTGTATGCAATGCGAAATTGTAACAGAGCTATCGTCAGGAGTGTTTTTGTCCAACGCTAAGGCAGTATAAGTTTCATTAGCTTTTTGCAGTATATTTTGAATTTCTTTATTCAAATCCACGCTGGCATTTAGCTTAACATTTTCTATGTTGTTAATGGCATCATTCAACTCCTTAACTATATTATGCAAATCATCATTCAGCTTTAAAGATTCTTCATTCACGCACTCATTCAATGCAAATTGGCTACTGCAGTACGCACGTCGACATTTTTCTTTTAGATACTGTTCATTAAAACTATAAACAATTGTTCCGAATTTACTATCTGCAACTTTAGCGTTATTCTGATACTCAGAAATTTGCTTTTTATATGCATCTATCTTGTTATTAATTATTTCAGTGTTCTCTTGGATAAATTGCTTATCATTCTCAGAAAGTTCTTGGTTAGGCTCTAAAAATGACGCAACCAAATCTGTAATGTTCCTAACAAAAGCTGGTGAAATTTGTCCCAATTCAGAAACTGCACCGTTTGCTGCAGAATCTACTTTACAGTTTAATGGACCGATCTCTGCGTTTATCACTTCTTCGTACCTTTTTAAAGAAGCATTTATAAAGTTATCATTTGCTTTCACTATTTCGGTTTTTTTGTTTAATCTTTCTACTTCTTTCTGAACGTCAGGCACGTCGTCCAAAATTTTTTTAGTTTTTTCTAAAATATCTACAAAATCTGTTTTAAGTGTTTCAGGAGTATACACTACTCCTATACTTGTAATAATTGAATTTAATTTTGATTTCACTTTGTTATAAGTGTTGTTAACACAGAAAACAAAAATACTAGGTTTTTCTTTTTTACATTTTTCATCAACTTTGCTTATAGAAAACTCTTCCTGAAGAGATTTTAGCCCATTCTCTAAATCTGCCAACTTTTTTTCAGCATTAACAACCTTGTCAAAAGTTTGGTCAACCAATTTTTTGATATCGTTGGATTTTTCTTTTATATATTTTTCAATATCTGCTGAAGAATTCCCGTTGAAAACTGCATGACAAGTTTTATGAGGAAATTTGTTGATAGCATCAATCAACGGTTGTTGCGAGTTCTTTAATTCTTCTATCGTTTTATTTAGTACATTTTCCAAATTTTCTTTTTGGATATTTATACCATTTTTAGAATCGCTAATCGGACCTGTAATTACTGCTTCAATCAGCTTTGAAGCCTCTTCGGATTTGTTCTTTAAAAACTCTTCCTTGTTCGTATTTGGTTGAACTGATTCGCCAATTCTTTCCAACAATTCTTTCGCCTTTTCTTTGGCTTCTTGCAAGACCTTCTCGATATTTTTCTCCACATACTTTATAGCTTCGCGACCAATAATTTGAAGCGATTTTGAAATTTCATCAACCTTCTCGATCTGATTTGTCAGGTTGCACGTAAACCGGACGTAAATTGGTTCGAGACACTTGCAGAACGCTGCATTTGATTTTCTCAATGAGATACATTTCGAGCTGAGAATCTGTTCTGTGAATTTTTTAATGTTTTCATTTATAATTTGCCTCACGTTCTTTAACTGATCGTCGTATTTACCGCTGGTACCGTTAAAAAATTGAATCAGTGATTCAGTTTTAATTTTAGAATCAGTGATAATATCTTCAATACGTTCCTTAATGTCTTCTACAATTTTTGAATCTTTAACGCTATCTAAAGCATCTTTGACAATAACGAATTTTTTTTCTAATCTCTCAACAAATTTATTATACAAATCTTGAACTTTTTCCCTGGACCTTTCCGTCACCTGATTATCTACGGGAATAACTGATGAATTACTGTTCACCGCCCTCACCACGTCCTTGACACAGTCGAGAATAATCGTTTGAAGAAACTGCAGCGATATCGGCTTGTTGCAGTTTTTTATTTTGGATTTTATTTTGTCAAATCCCTTATTCGGTCTTTTAGATAACAGTTTGTAAAGGAGCTTTTTAATCAAAGCTTTGCTAGGAGGGACGACGAACTCGTCTTTCGGGCGTTTGTTATTCTGGATGACTTCCAAGAGTCCCTGTTGGTCGTCGGATACGCAGTCTTCACAGTCATCGTCATCCTTGCCTCCAATGCCGAAGTAACTCACCAAATCTTGAAGACCGAATCCAAATTGAGAGTCCACAGCACTTGCCCGCGCTTCGGGCTGAAACATAAAATTCATTTACACTTCAAATATTAAAAATTCAAATACACACCAAAAATACTTATTAATATTCAAAATGTATTGCTTGATGTCAAATAGTATGTGTTGTGTTTTTAAACGGTCGAGTAACAATCAAAGTAATTTTAAGAAGAACTGAAAAGAAAGCACTCATCAAAACTGAAACCCTAAATAAAGATATTTTTATTTTTATTGTTGTTTTAAATAAATAACAAAAATGTTCTTTAATTGTAAGTTAAATTAAGAAGACGTAGAAGTTTGTTTAAATTCAAGTCGCAATTCTATATATTTTTATTGATTTCTATCAAATCAGAAGTTTATTTTTCTTAATTGTGAAGAAGAAAAATGTATTTAAATCTCTCTCAAACGATTGTGATAAAACTCGACGAGATGAATTTCCCACCGGTCATAAATTATTTTCTGCAAATTAAAAATTTTCAAAAGAATCTCTTTTAAATTTCCAATGTGTAGTCCTTTTTAATAATATCTGCTCAATAAAAGTATTATAGTTCATTTTTTTTTATTTTATAGTTTTCTGTGTACTTTGTAACAATTATTTGCCTAAAAGTAGCAAAACGCAGCTGTGTCGCCAAGTCATGAAGATGAATTTCCGAAAACCTTTAACGAACTATGTAAATTGTAAACTGGCATTTCTATAAGGGAAAAAAAGTTTAGAGCAAACATTTATTTTTGACAATCTTAGTAGCTTAAAAATTGTAAGAATTCAAAATAAATGTCGAAACATTAAAAAAAACAGCAATCGAAATTTTTTCAAATTAAAAAAAGCAATTTAATCTTTAAAAATCAATAATTTGTTTTCCTTTTTCATTGTAGTTTTATAATTAATTTAAATTGTTATTTATACAGTTTTAATCAGTTATTCCGTTGGTAAAATGTTATTTAAAGAAAGTGAGGTCAAAGTAGAAATTTTTAAGGATTTCAATGGAAACTTTTTAAGTGAATTTTTAAAAAATACAAAATAAAATTGCCTTAACAATTATCATAATATTTTTAGTTCTAAGTTCTAATGATATCGGAATAAAATTACAAATGTATTGCGGTGATTAATGCCCATTTTATGATTACATTTCTGTGTGTTACAATGTTGGCTGCCCTAAATAGTTCATTTGCAAACAAGAAAAATGATTTATTGAATATGTCTTCTAAAAGACGTGACTTCAGGATAATCCATATGCTCCTACCTACAATCAAATGTTTATGAGTGTGTGGGATACTCCATGTTCCACATCTAATATGAAACTAATTAAGTTAAACTTGACACGATACAGCACACTATAGGATAACCATCGATAATACTATCAGTTTTATAGTTTGAACTCAAGATATTCACTATACGGGATTTGAAAAAGTATGAAAACTGTTTAATATTTCAAGAACTGATGTAGAAAAATGTTTTACATCTCTTTTTAAGAGGGTCGGAACCATGTTTTGATAAAAAAATCGAGTTTCTGCTTTTTATTCCATAATTTGCCTTCATATTTTAGCTTTAAGACCTTTTTCATAAGATTCGAAGGAATGTAAATTGATTTACAATTTGTCAATGTAGTGTATATGACTCGCCATGATACACTATTTTTATTGGTAGTGTAAACAGTACCTTGAATAAAGTTAGTACTGTTTTTATACTATAAATGTCTTAAATTATATGCAAATACATATTCATATTTCTATATTTTTGCAGAGATATTTTGATTTTACTGAGGGAATTTTTATCAAAACTTAACCTTTAAAATTAATAAAACTTTTTTACATGTGATTTAAATACAATGTTTTTTTAAATGTGGTTCTGTTTGATAGTTAGTAGTGTTTTTTGGAACTGTGTTTATAAATTGGATTGTGTTTCGTAAAAAAATTAGAAAAGCAAAAGGTGTTTTTTTTTAAAAAAAAAGAATGGCGGTTGGTAAGCCAAAAGTGGTAATAATTAAAACAGACAACAACAATCAGCCTAGTACTACAATTATAGACCTAGTTCAATGCATATTGAATATTGCATCCAAGAAAAAACAGGGAGATTTTTCATTGAATTACAAAAAAAAACTTGAAACTGACAATGATGTTTTGATATAATAAATGTAAAAGAATTAGTACATAAGATATTTTCATTTTCTGTTTTTAAGTTTTGCCAAGAACAATTGAGTTTTGATTCAGATGAACCATCACATGGTGCAGGAGTACATTCAGTGAGCAGAAACATCCTGTGAAACATTTTAAAAACTTTATTTTCAATTTCCCGAAAACTAGTTTTTTCTTTACAAAAGTCCCATTTTCTTAGAAACGCCTTAAGATATTGACATGACATTTTAAGAGTACATTTATTCCTATAACAAACAACTTTTAACACATGGATTTTACAATCCTTTAAATAATACACAATCAGAATTTTTCTTATATTTATTTCGGACACTAAATTAGAACTTCAGAAAAAATATATAAAATAGATTATAGGTCTATTTTAGACATTCAATTTTCCTTGTGTTAAAAGTAGTACAATGTACCTGTAAAGAGATGATAAAATTTTGAAACCAATTCGTGTAGTAGCAGCTGCGAAACCGGGTTAAATGTTTAACATGGGAAAGATAGGGCATTCCTACCTCCCCCTTAAAGTTCTTAACATTTGTTATAAGGTTGAATAAAAGTTCTATTTCTAGTACAAATGTTTATAAAAATTTTAAAATTTTGGTTTTTTTTAACTCTCTTAAATATAACACCGTTATTATTTTTATATTTATAAATATTACAATAAATGATTTTTAACTTTATAATTTATAAAGATAAATTAAACTGAGATATTGCGTTTTAAAATGTGTAACCTTATACAATTTTCTTCGGTACTGAGTGAACTATTTGGTTATTTTAATGTAAGGTAAGTCAGGATGTTTTAAAATTACGTTTTTGATACAAGGTGATCAAAAAACTGAAAAAAGTAACCCTTCATAATACTTACTATACAAATTATTATAATATCAATTATACTGGAAATGTATTGAAAATATAAAACATAAATAAGCAAAGTGTGACAAAAATGAAATTTAATTTACAGGTGTTAAAAATATATCCAAACGAAATTTGGTGGGGTTTCAACCCACTTATTCTTATTATTATGTTTAGTTTTTATTCTATCTTTATCTTTAAAATCAAATAAGTGTAACAAAGGCATCAACTTCAACATTCATTTATATTGTAAAAATATTCTGAAATCGCCTGTTTAAGCAGGATTTACCTACAATGTTTAATTTTATCTGTCTTTTGGAATTTTCAAAGCAGCCAGTGACTAGTAATAGTGTGCTTGTCTTGGGAGAGTAGTTGAAATTTGTTAGTGAGTAGTTGAGACTGCATAAATATTGTTATTACTTGACAAAAACCACGTTATTGACGATGTCGCTAAATGAAAAGAAAGAATTACATTGTTGGCAGAAACCGTGTTTGCTCATATCAAGAAGTAGCTCATTTGTTTAACGAACAAATGAGACGAACTTCAAGAGACAAAGAAAATTTGATTTCACTATCGTTATCAGCGTTGTAAATTGGCATTTTGAATTTTCAAAATATTTTTAAATGAAGAATATATGCATATTTTAATTCTGGTTATGATGTGATGATGAAATCAGAATTTCAAAAAGAACAATATAAAAAAAATATGTTAGGGATTTCGCCTCGATCACCTCAGTGTTTGTTTAGTGTTTAGTGTTGTTTAGTGTTTGTTCGATCGCCTCATGATTATTAGGTGTTTGTTGTATAGGCTTTGTACGTTGATTTTGGCATGAGAAATTATGGTGAGAATTTATTTTTATTCGATGGTTAATGGTTTTTTTTTGTGGTAATGACATTTACTGAAAGTCCAGTGATGTTGCGGCAATTAAAATCTAATTTTATCAAATAAACGCCAAAAACAAATCGTTTAGGACTAAGCATTAAGCAGTGCAAATATTTCTAATGATTGTTAAGAAAATTATATACTAATCACGACGTTGAAATTAACAAAATTTTATAGAATACAATGATCGGTACAAGTATTTTAGGGCTTTTAATTACAGAATATTAAGAGAGCATAGAATAAAAAACTTTCTTTCGAAAGAAAATAATAAAACTGCAAACAAAAATGTTAGACACCGTAGATAACTTCGACAAAAATACTATTGTTTAGTTGTGTTATTAGTCATGAAACGTAGTACTGTGTATTGTAAAATAATACTTATATTTTTGTGAAAACATGATGGGCCACTAATGACTAACTACATTATATATTGACTTTAGCACACACTCGGTTTAATGGTTTGACTCTTGACTACGATAAACCGATTTTGAGAAAATAGGCCACATTTCACTTGTTTTTTATTTTCTCTCTATAAAAAGGAACATTATGTAGATATAACCACACGTAAGTTTTGTTTCTTGTTCTGGTTCTTATAAAATACGTTTATTTCTAAACTTTTAGAGGAAATTCATTTTCTAACAAAAATCAGATAATTTCTTGATCTAAGAACGAATTAAAAATTATATAAATGATTAAAAACGTCTAAGACGTGCATGCTAAAATTTATCAAAATCTGTTAATTGTTTAAGTCTCCAACAATGTTCACTAACAATGAGACATTTAAATAAGATCACCTTTTACCGATTTTTACTGAAAAATGAGCTTGGAGCGTAGATTCTGTACTCTATTTTTAAACTTGAAAAGTTTTTAAAAATTAAATACATACTTGCTGTGTATTTGAGCTTCACTACAATATTTTTCACGATATTGCAATTAACTAATTTAAAAGACCACAAAAAAATGTTTTCTGTTTTTAATGTGTAATCTTTTCTGTTTTACACTAAACTATGAGACGTCTTTTATATTTGAAAGAATACCTTTTATTCTTAAAAAGCAAGTAATTGTTATTGGTAGAATACATTGATTTTTCCGGAAAGTACTACTCTGATTGTTGGGGTATGACCGGCAATACTCACCAAAACACGTGGTATTAAAACATTGTAACCAGACAACTGTAAGTTTACTCGAATAATCATATAATAGCAGTGTCGGTTAGTCTACTAGTTTTGCTACTAGAGTTCGTTTGTGTACCCCCTTTTAAAATAAAGCAGACACTTTCAATGATCGCCATTTTTTTCCAAAAAAGGCGAATGAAAATTTCAGGTAGCCTAACTTCATAACTTCAAAGGATTCGGTTTGGGGATCATAAACAATTCAGAACATATTGTCTTATACTTTGGAAAATACTGAAATACATGTTCATTATTTGTGTCTTAGTATATTTGCGTTATATTTCAAAAACATTTGATCAACGAAATGTATATACAATATAAACTTCTATTCACCTTAGATAATCTTTTCTTATTAGCGCTCACATAATAAAATGAAGGTATTCTCAGATCAAGTCTCCAGTTATTTTAATATTCACGTTGGTTATGAGTCAGTCAGTTATATTCATTGCATTGAATTTTGAATTTATACACATAACCTCTCATTTCAAACCAGGTTTTAAAAATTTTTCAAATGATTTCTTAGCGGTCACTTCAGCTAGGATCCAAAAGTGATTACACGTAATTATAACGCCAGTAGTTGAAACTACAAAATCTCATTTAAATCCTTTTGGGTGGAATTTTGGAAACACTTTTTTGTTTGCCTTCAAAGCTGAAGATAAATATATGTACCAAATATCAGTTCTCTATATTTTTTGTATCTGGAGATACAGAAATAAAATGTTAAGTTAGTTTTTACCACATTTTCACATTTCAGGGGTGGAATTTTTTAAAAACATTTTTTGCGTACCACAAAAGCTTAAAATAAATCTATATGAAATTTCACCTCTCTACGTCTTCTTGATTTGGATGTATAAAATGAAATTTTTAATTTCTTTTGTTACGTTATAATAATTTTCTCTTTAGGCTATAATTTTGGGGAGAAAATATTTTCTTGTGAAGCTCTAAGATAATATAAGCTCTCTACAATATTTAGATCTGGAGATATTGAGATGAAATATAAAGTTGGTTTTTTCATAATTTGTAACACTTTAAGGGTGGAAGTTTAAAGAAACATATCTGTGGTTACTTCAAAAAAATCTATGTACCAAAGTTTAATTCTCAACGTATTTAAATCTGGATATATATTTTTAAAAAAAGGAAGTTCGTTCTTATCCTATTTTAACCCTTTAAGGATGACATTTTAGAAAACATTTTCCTTGAACATCTCTAATTTAAAGATAAAACTGTATTCAAAATTTCAGCCTTATACGCCTCCTCAATATAAACAAAGATAAAATATACGTTAGTTCTTACACCATTTGAACTTTAAAGGATGGAAAATTCGGAAAAAAATTTTTTGTCCACCTTCAAGCCTTAAGTTAAAATCCTGTAAATGAAATTTTATTTCTCTACTCCTTTTAGATCTAGAGGAATTGGCATAAAATATACAGTTCGCTTTTACGTTATTTTTAACCATTTAGGGGTGCAATTTTGGAAATTCTTTCTTGTGCACTATTACAGCCTAACGTAAACCTATGTACCAAATTTTAATTTTCTACACCTCTTAAATTTGGAAACATAACAAAAAATATATAATTTTTTAACTCTATTTTATGGAGTTTATGGATAACCCTTTGCGGAAATTTTTTTGGAAAATCCTTTCCTTGTGCCTCGTAAATAATAACGTAAACCTGAGTTCAAAAATTAAGCTTTCTATGCCTTTTTTGTCTTGAAATGCAGATAATTGTGTTATTTTATGCAATTTTAACTCCTTAGAGGTAGAATTTTGGAAAAACACTTTCTTTAAGTACCTACAAATCAAAAGATAAACATGTAGACTTTTGGATGTAGAGACAAAAAGATAAAAGTAAAAGATAATTTGTATCCCATTTTTCTTTTTAACGGGTACGATTATTGAAAATAATGTGTGTGCACCTTCAAAGTTTAAGATACTTTTTTATATGAAATTGCAGATCTATGTGCCTTTTCGATTTAGATATAGAGATACCGACATAAAATATAAAGTTTGTGTTTTACATTTTTTTAAACCTTAAGGGATAGAATTGTGGGAAACCTTATCTTTTTTAACCTTTAAAGCGTAAGATGTGCCTGTGTACTAACTTTCAACTCTCTATGACTTTTAAATCTGGAAATAAAAAGAAAAAAATTCAAAGATCGCTCTTTTAAACTGTTGAGTGGTGAAATTTTGGAAAACCCCTTCTTTGAGCACCTCCAAAACTTAAGATTAACCTGCGCGCAAAATTGTGAGATTTCTGAAAAATATTTTTTGAAAATTCAAACCCTAAGATAAATCTGTGTAAGATTTCAGCCCTCTACGCCCTTTAGGTATAGAAATTCAGAGATAAGATGTAATTTTTTTTTACCCCTTTTTCATTCTTTAGGAAAATCCCACGAACTGCCTCAGATAAACCCCTAAAGCCTAAAATAACGAAATTTGGATCTGCAGAAAAAGAGCAAAACTAGTTTTTTTCTCCCATTGTAACTCTTTAAAAACGTTTTTTTAGCTAGCGTCTAGTACCTTAGACGAAGCATGACTTTTCGCTTATATATATATATATATATAACTCTGTATGTTTGTGTGTTGTGTGTGTGTGTGTGTGTGTGTGTGTGTGTGTGTGTGTGTGTGTGTGTGTATGTGTGTGTGTATGTGTACTGTTACGTTCGTTTTATGTACTAGGTTTATTTCAACCTTGGCAATTGCTTTGACGAATACTTGGACAAGTTTTTTTACTCACCAGAATCAGTTAAACAGTTTATCGGTTATTTCAAAAAATATTATCACTTTTATATCTTGCTATTTTAATCTGAACTCACCACCGTAATAAAAGTTTAAAAATACATAAGTTACAGTATATTTTTTAAAATTCCATTGGAAATATGAAAACTAATATGACGGCGTTCAGTATTAATCTTATTTTTAATGTAATTTTTTTTTAAATAGGGGCTGCTTGCAATAATAATATCGATGGAAGGATAGGAAAACAGGTAGATATTTTAAAATCTCAAGATCGATTTTTTTGAGATCACAATATTGTCTATATCTGTTGTATTGTGAGAAAATTGTATCACAAATTTTCTAAAACGACAAAGGCTTACTACTGAAAATTATTTTACTAGTGATTAAATGATCTGTTTCATTTAAAACGTTAGTTAAATACGGTTTTTTTAAAGTTAGAAATTATTTTAATTTTGCTTTTCTGTCAATATTTTGAGATACTACAATTATAATTGGGCTTAGGTACTTTTAAAAAAGTACAATTTGTACATATTTCAACAATAATTTATACAATTAATATAATTTATTGTAGTTTATAATTAATTACATGACGTGTTTTGTTCTTTCTAACATGATGGAAGTACATTTCCATGAACAACATTAAGTTTGCACTAACTTGTGACAACTATCTAATTCAACTAAATTTCGTGACAAATATCTCTGACAAGTTTCTTTCTTAATGAAATTCGTTTTGTCATATTCGTTCGAAATAGTGTAAAATATTTTTTAAAAAAATTTTTTGTATATCTTTCAGACACTCATGTTGAATGGGTCGAGGCTAGGTAAAGAACTTAGTCAGCTTACCAATATGTGTGCAAAATTTCTCTGTATATCAAATTATAATACTTCAAAACTTAGTATCCATTAACATTAGAAAATAAAATTCAAATTTGTATTTAATTTTTCAATTTTATCGTTTATTAGTTCGTTATTGGAAAATCGCTTCCATTACGTTATAGAAACAGCTCTGTTAAATGTATTTTATTAGGGCACAAATGAAATAAATTTATTAGTTTAAATAATTTTCAAATTTTCAGGTAAAAAAGACGTGCAGTTCTTACAAACCAGACGTGATATCACAAAACAAGGTCATATTATTATTCAGTGGCAGTTGAAAATTGTAGGCTATATTGGTTGAATATATAGGCTTTTAGGCATACTGAAACCAATGAAGGAAAATAATTAAGAAACTGAAATTTGAAGAATTTTTAGTGCGAGTATTTCTATTTTTACCCGGAGAGGAGTCCAGTCACTAGCGGTTAACAACGGTAAAACCGTGGAATTTTGTTAACCAACACCGATTTTGATGACAATTTGGGTGTAAGCTCTACTTACCCTCTACTTCAAAATACACCCTGTGCCGATCCGGGCTTTTTATTTTTAGGGGTGAAAACTACCCCTTATTACAAACAATTAAAGAATCGTAGATTTCAGCATGTATTTGGTTAAAATGGATTATTTGAAGATCTCTTGACATTCTTGGACAACAAACCAACCGCGCTTATTATTTTTGAGGGGCGAAAACTACCCTTTATTGAAAAAGAATTTACAAAATCGTAGATTTCAACATATATTTGGTTAAAATTAAGTTTAAACGATTAATTGTAAATCTTTTGACATTCGTGTGCAATAAACGAATAGGGCTTTTATTTTTTTAGGGGTGAAAACTACCCCTTATTAACAAAAATTCTCTTCTGCACGAAAAATGAACAAATAAAGTTTTAGAAAAATCTAGCTTTGCAAATAATTTATCACCACGTTCAATTGAAGATTTTTTTTATGATTCTTTACCCGTATTGGTGACACAATACGTAAAAATAATCATATTGGACAATATTTAAGAATTTAAATGCCGATTTTCCCAGCCTTGATTTGAACTTACCGATTATATTTTTTGAATGAAAAAATATCTACATAAAAGCCAAGCAGTATATGAAAAATATGCATCCTAAAAGAGAACCGAATATTATAATTAATTTAATTGAAAATTTAGGATAAATATTTAATAATATAACTTACCAATTATATTTGATTTATAAAACAAATTCAATAAACAGCTGATCAATATACACGCGAAAAAATATCTATTTAAAAGATGAACAGTAAGAAGCAGTTAAATGATTATTCCTAAAAAAGAATCGTATATGATTACATTTAATTTAAATGAAAATTTGGGATAAATATTTATTGATAAAACTTACCGACTACATTTGAATTGTAAAATAAATTTTATAAACAACAGATCAGTATACACAAAAATATCTATAAAAAGATGAGCAGTACATGAAAAGATGATTTCTAAAAGAGATATTTAATTTTATTGACAATTTAAGATTATTAAAAATTGTGCCAAAAATGTTCGTTGTACTTACAATTTTTGTATACATATAACACAACATTAAATACACATAAACAATGATTTTTACAATGTAAATTCAAGGTGAAGAACAAAATAAGACCACGTGTATATTCTTTCGATATTAACAGCAGCAGCACAACTGAAAACGAGTGGCGTCATTCAATACATACGACTAAATATACACGTACACACACACACACACACACACACACACATATATATATATATATATATATATATATATATATATATATATATATATATATATGTGTGTGTGTGTGTGTGTGTGTGTGTGTTATTAAAAAGACCGTTATAATACTTTTACTATATGTCAGATGTTGCTCGATCGTATCCTCGATTCCTCGATTTCTGTCTTCCTCTACTCCAAAATTTGTGCCGCGAAATTGAAAAAAATGCAGTTGGTTTTTCGACGATAACACCCTCAATTTTTATCTATAAACTTTAAAAAACCATTTTATAGGGAATTTAAAGGGCTTTGAATTCTAATTGGGTAAACAAATTTCAACCCTTCGTTTTAAAAGGGAATGAGTTCAAAGGGCGCGGAGGAGCTATAAATAGTGCGTTACAGCAAATTTTGAACCATCATTTCTCCTTCAATTTTTACAATACAAAAATATTTAAAAAAACAATTTTTAGTAAAACAAATCCTACAACTTTTATTTGAAACGTTTTTTTATATCATGAATATTTGTTGGTCTATTGAAAAAAATGCATTTTTTTCAAAAATTATAAAAATGCAATTTTCAATTTAATCAATTATTTTTTCTAAAAGAAACATTCTAAACCGGTAAAATCACTTGGATTATATCAATAATACTTAAATAAAGTCAACTGCGAGTTACGATTAACTTCAATTTGGGTGGTAACGGTAAGGGTGTAATCCTTGCTTAAAAAAAAGAAGTGACTATTTTTGTTGGTATGTTAGTTAATTCTTATGTAAAAGACTTTTACCAGTGCTCATTTTAAAGGTTTTTCATATACTTTAAAAAAGGTTTCTTGAGTTTTCCCGAGAATTGCACTGGTTTCAAGTTATTTAAGGTTGAAGGTTTTCATTTTTGAGGTTCTTGAAAAATAACCATCCTTTGACGAGCAATAACTCAGTCCATATTGCGTTTTCAGAGGTCTTTCCAAAAACCAATCTCTTTGTTTTTTTATTAGCTAAAAATTTTTTTTTTTCTTATACGTTTTTCGATAAAATGAAAACTTTTCAAGTTATTCGTGAAAAACGGTTGAAAAACATGTGTTTTTTCGATGAAAAATGTACAGATTCAATCGTTAATAACTCGGAAAGTATCAACTTTACAAAAAAACTTTATGTGACAAAAGTTGCTTAAAATTAGTCAATCTATCGATTTTAACAGTTATTTTGATCAAAAAAGTTTTCAACCCCTAGAAGGGGTGTCTTTCACCCCTAGAGCAAAAGGTTCGGCTCAGGGTAGATTTTGAAGAAGAGGGTAAGTAGAGCTTATACCCAAATTTTCATCAAAATCAGTGTTGGTTAACAAAATTCCACAGGAAAACGGCTGGTGACTGGACTATCCGCCCCAAAGGGTGGATAGAGACAAATTAAATGCTCGATTGAAAAAATCCAATAAATAAATATTTTAATAGATTTGTTAAACTGATAATTAAAAAAATGGTTGTACTTATCAAAACTAAATATTAACATATTTTTTTATTATACATTTTAAAGTTATGTGACTTAAAAACTACTGCATTAAAATCAATAATTATTGTGCTTTCATTAATATTAAGAAAGTTAATTTCAGCATTGTGAAAAATTAAAAAAAATATTTAAAATTAGTAGCTCTTAACATAAACTATCCAATTTCAAATGAAACTGTTTCAACAAACCTTTTTTTGTGATTGAAATATTTAAAAAAACACATAGAAAATTCTCTTAAGTTTTCATCTTATCCAAATTGTTTTTTATTGTGGAAAAAAATCAAACAATATTTTGTATCTTTAAAATCAGGGATTACTTTAACCTCGAATTATTAGAAAATATTTTATTTTCTCTCTTCATTTCAAAATAACCGATAGTGTTAATTATCATTAAATTATTTAAAAGCTGTGTTCTTTACTGTAAATGTCCTGTTATATTAGCATTGTTTCTAAATGATTTATTTGCTATTTCTATTACACCTAATTTGGTTTATAAATCAAGACTTCTTAAACAAACTTTAATTATATAAAATGTCATATTCTATAGTTGGAAACTATTAACGAGCTAAATGCTAAGTATATTTTTCAATTATATCGGCTTTCATATTCCGATTAAAATTGTATCAATATTGATTTAAAATATTGTTAATATTTTCAAATACGTAAAATAAAAATATATTTGCAATAAGTTTAAAACTTATAAAAACTTAATTAAACAAACATAACATTACAAATAAAGATATAGACAAAAATTTCTTTCAGGTAACAAAACAAACATAAGACAAAAATTTAATTTATAAAAACAAAATACAAATTATCTAAAAATGGAGGCATGCGACCAATTACGCAGTAATATTGAATAAAAACAGCGACAGCCTAAATTAAATCATATTGAAATTTGTCCTCCGTCCATCTTTATTGAAATATAAACAACAGTTTTTATAAAATTTTTATTGAAAAATGTAAATATTTGAAAACTCACGCCATGCGAGCTGAACGCCGCTGCGATCACAAAGAGCGCCAAGCACGTCTTTATCAACGCCATCTCGTTGAAGAGGTATGTACCTGAACCCAAAAATGCAATATATAACAGTTTCAAAAAATCGTACTTGGCGATAACGTAAGCTATGTAACCCTCAGCGTGACACTTTGATTTATTGAATTGGTTACGAAACTTTATTTTCTCCGGCATATATCATAAGGAATTTAATTTTGCAAAATTTGAAGAGTAAACATTTTCAGATAAGGAAGGTTGGGAGGATTTTTAATTGTTACAAAAAAATTTTAGATTTACAACCGGTCTTTACACTAGAAACATTCGTCTGATTATTTACTCAGCGTCGTCTAAAAACGATAAAATAAAATTTTAACTTTCTTTCTCTCTCTTTTTTTATGAGTGTACTGTGTGTTCAAAAATTTTAGTACTGTGGATCTTTTTCAATAGTATTTAAAAAAAAATTAACCTTTTAACTTTAAACGTAAATGGTGTCAGTGTTTCATTTGCTGTGTAAGACGCAAAATTCTTATAATCGGACACCAACTGACTTGCAAAACAAGAATCCTTAAAATATTTTAAAATAGTTTTTTTAAATTGAATTCAAAACAGTAATTAGCTCTAAAATCTTCATACTATTTCATATTATTTAAATTATATTGAAAATACCAAAAATGAACCTGACTATACTTAAATACATTTTTTAAATTTCAATTGTTTAAACTTTCCATTATTGTTGCCAATTTAGAACCTGTATCTGCTGATTGGTAGTATATACGTGGTTAGCACGTATATATCGCTAGGTACTAGTAGTACCTTTTCTCATTTTTCCTCTATAATAAACACCTGAACTCACCCAGATGGAACGAAACTTGTTTACAAAGCAAACGCATTGCCACAATACTGCTGAGGCAACTAAAAACTAAACTAAATGTAAATTAGATTTTATTGTAAATTTTCCGGACTTTTTTAGGTTAATAGTTTTTAAAAAATCAAACTTTGTACAGAAATTGATTTTTGTAATATTAGATTTCCTTAACGGGTTGCTTTTCACTTTTAAAACCTGTAATTTCGCGACCAGTGTCAGAATATACAAGAATTAGTACTATTGATTTTCAAATCAATACGAAAATACTAAATGAACCTTGGCAACCACTACAGCTGTAAAATTATATTTTGAAAAATGTAAGGATTTTTAACATTTACTATTTTTTTAAAATTTTACGTAAACTGATCACCTCCGAATATGTAGTAACAGTTCCGAAGGCTACATTATAGCTTAACTACATGCCAAATTTCTAAAACTTATGGACATTTCATTAAATTGGCCTATTTAAATAAAATTTGACATAAATAGCAGGTGAGTTTTGGATCTCGTTTTTTTAACTTTTTTTCAAATTACTTTACAAAATTGTAAAAAATAGGATTTTTTCAAAATCACAATAATGATTTTCAATAAATTTTATATTAATTTAAAAATCAAATTCCAACATCATCAGTTTAAAATCTGTAAAATGAGCATTTTGTACAGCGAGCGCTTACGATTACACACGCTCGCGCGCCTCCCCCCACACATTTATACACAATTAAATTCTATAAGATTTTTAACGTTCCCTAAAATAGTAATATAGAGTTCAGTATCGGTGCTCATTCCATGTTTTCGGGTTTAGGCTCTTACCATATAACCACCGCAATAGCGCATTCTTCAATAGAAATATAATTAAAAGATGAATGAAGATTAGTCTCGAATTAGGCTGTAGTTGCGAAAAGATCGTCTGTGTTTTCGTAAACGCTCACCCATTCACCCCTATCCAAAACAGGGATTGTAAAATGAAACGATTTGGTGAAACCAAAAATAAAATCTTGTTATTAGTGCTTCAGAATGTCAGTAAATGAGTTTGTATATTAAACTATTTTCATTTCACGAAGGATCATAGTTTTTTTTTACTCTATATTTGAAAGAAGCTCGTGTATAATGAACTATACTATGTTTTGATATAGTATAGTAGCTGTAATTTGGAGTCTTTTGACTACTTTTTTTACTTGACCTTGATTTTTTGTGGTGAACGTTAACCATATAACAGAAAAAAACAGTGTAAGTCTTATTATTACTTTTGTTTAAATTATGAAAAATAATTATAGGCTATATAATAACTTGTAAGCTACACAATGTAATAAATTTGTAACTTGTACAGTCATTTCTAATGAATCTTCGTTATCAAAATAATTTTTGTCTTTTGACTAAATATCACATTTTTTACTCTATCCGCCGAGTGCTGTTGTCTATCGGAAAAATCTTGAACTAATTTCTCTTGCCTTTAGTCTATTTCAATTTTAACTCTTACAAACACACTTCTAACAACAGAAACTTGCTTAAATAACCTAGTACTTGCTATTTATATTTATACATCTAGACAATATATTTTTATTTATTTATTTATTTTTGTAACCTTTACAAGTTATGTTCAGTCATGTACCTTTTACCAAAAGCTCACTGTAAAGGCGTAACTAACGAAATTCAATATTACAGGACCCGAAGAACTGCCAATTCTACCCCAGAGGCGGTAATATACAAATTAATTTGACACAATTTTTAGCACAACAGTTTTTGTTTTAATACAAGATTTGTCAAAAAAAAATTATTTAAGCTTACCAGACTAAAGAAATTAATTACATTTTTCACGATACGTTTAACAATAACGTGAAATCATCTTTAATAGGCACATCTTAAACTGAAATCAGGTGATCTTAAAACTAATAACCAAGAAATAGCGAGTTTTATGAGTTACACCACAAGCAGGTGATAGTAGACCCTAATTCCTAGAGGACAATGAGTTCTACATTCCTTATTCTGTAGATAAGCCGTTTCAAAGCTTATATGTGAGTGCCTGAGGAATTAAGTTTTTGTTTGTATTAAGTCGTAGAAGAAAAAGATTCTTATGATGTTTTAGGAATGAGTTTCTAAAATTATTAGTACAAACGTACTAGCACGATTATCTACCAATAGAAATTATAAAGGAGCTCGTTGTAGAATTTTCTTCAAAATATCACTTGTGTAAACTTTAATTAAAAGTGAAATACTTTAACCTAGAACAGCCTATGCATCGTGCATAATGGGGATGGGTTATCAAATAATTTATTGTAATTAATAATAGTACCGTAATTATTAACTATTATCTTGTAAAACAGCTATTGAAGAATCAAAATTGCAAGCAGATAGAAATAAGAAATTTAAAAAATATTAGCATAAAAATTTTAAAAATAAGGATAATAATAATAGTATTTTCAGTTTTTTGTGGTCATACACTGTTGAAATTACCGTCTGCATGAATTCCATAGCCGATGATACGAACACATCTTTTTTTATACACTTATTGTGCACTTTATACGTAAGAATAGTTATAAGATTTGCATATCTGTTCAGTCACTCAATTTACTTAAACGCAAATAAAAATAATTAAATTCAGGTAATATGATTTTTCCGAAAATTTAAAAGGAGTAATAAAATATTTCAGCTCCCCAGTGAGCGTAGAATGGCGGCTATACAGTCACGTGCGAATAGAAGTGCACTTTTACCACAGCTTAACTCTATGCAAGACCAGCGCAGGTTGAAGGAAACAAAGCCAAATTTGACTCATCCTGGGGGATAAAGGATTGTTGAAATATTAGTAGTTTTAAGCTCCATTAAAATCACTTCAGGTAGGCTATGTTTTATTACTGTTTATCCGGACATTTTCCATCATTTGTGTATATAAAGCAATACACGATGTTTTTGATAGTATGTATCAACTCTCGTTCTCAAGTGTCTAAATTAAAACACAAACATGCAATTAGAACATCCTAGACTCTTAGGCCTATGTTGAAATACTTAACAACTAAGAAAAACACTTAGAGCAAGTTCCTGAGTGGTCTAACCAAAAATAAAACTAAGATTTACATTTGATCAGAAGACAACAAGTCACTAAGAAGACGAAACGAAAACTTTACGTAATAGTTAACAAATACTGTAACGGAAAATAACAATAAATAACCGACTGATAATTGTACCTGCCAACAGTAAGAGGAAGGACGTCCCTAACAAGGTTACTGACGTCTCTATGAATTTCCTAGCCTGAGATAAAGTGATGATCACTTCTTCATTAACAGTTACAACTGCAGCAATTTTTAAATTTTAAAAACATTTTTCTCAAATTTAAATTTATTTTTACTGCGGTCTCAGTGTTACGCTGGTTTGGCTGATGTTGTTGACAGTTATTTTTAAGTGTGAGACCTTAATTATTTTCCTTTTATAAAAGTTATTCTCCTGGTATACTATTCTCTCGTAGGATAATTTGATAATAATAATAATAATACTCTTGAAAAGTAATAATATATGTTTCAAATAATAATAATAATAATAATAATAATATAATAATAATAATAATAATAATAATAATAATAATAATAATAATAATATAATATAATAATAATAATAATAATAATAATAATAATAATAATAATAAAATAATAATAATATAATAATAATAATAATAATAATAATAATAATAATAATAATAATAATAATAATAATAATAATAATAATAATAATAATAATAATAATAATAATAATAATAATAATAATAATAATAATAATAATAATAATAATAATAATAATAATAATAATAATAATAATAATAATAATAATAATAATAAATAATAATAATAATAATAATAATAATAATAATAATAATAATAATAATAATAATAATAATAATAATAATAATAATAATAATAATAATAAATAATAATAATAATAATAATAATAATAATAATAATAATAATAATAATAATAATAATAATAATAATACATAATAATAATAATATGATGATATATATTATTATTATTATTATTATTATTATTATTATTATTATTATTATTATTATTATTATTATTATTATATTATTATTATTATATTATTATTATTATTATTATTATTATTATTATTATTATTATTATTATTATTATTATTATTATTATTATTATTATTATTATTATTATTATTATTATTATTATTATTATTATATAATACTAACTTTTTATATATGGTAAAAATTAATTATTTTAAAATTTAGAGTATAGTACAACCGCATTAATAATTGTATCACAATATAGCTGTCTAACTATTTAAATTGTAAATAAGGTCGAGTTGAAAAATGTTTTGGTGTTCAACGAATATTATATTTGATCTATACATCTATACATTGATTTCATCACTTTATAAGTCGGTAAATATTACGACAACATTCTAGTTGTAACCTATTCGAGTCGCCTCGGTGGCCTAGTTGATACCTGAACTCCTACAGGTCTGCATAGCGGATATGCTAATTGTGTAACAAAAAGGAGGTAGAAGAAGTACTTTTATCCGGTTTTAGAAAATGTAAGAATGACTTGTTTCTAAAAAAATGAATTTAGTTTGTCAGAAGTTTTAGATTTTTTTAAATGGCAATACCGCAAGGCATTATAGTTTTAGATTATTTGAAGTATTTAATTATTATTTATTTATTTTATTTTGAGTATTATTCTTTTTAATAAATTTTGTACTAAAAGAAGTCGGAAAATCTTTGGACGATCTTTCGGCCATTAAATATGTGCCGTGTACTTGACAATGTGTGTTTTATTTGTGATTATGGTTGTAATTTTCTCTTATGTGCTTAGAAATAGATTGTTATTTAATTTTTGCCAAATAAAGTACCGTTATACTCTTTATGTATATAGAGGCCGCCTCGGTGTAGCCTAGTTGATAGCGTACTGGGCTTTCACCCTGAGGACCCGGGTTTGATTCCAGGCCAGGACTTTGTATTTTCATACGCTATAAATCATCCCATCGTCTGCATTAGCCCAAGTGTGCACAAAAGTCGGACGTTAAACACAAAAAAAAATATATATATATATATAACATATTCGAAAGTAGATTACATTACTTCATTGATTATAAATTTTAATTCTACCTTCCAGTATAAAATTCAATTCAGGATATTAAGTTAAAGCTTTTTATTTCTTAATTCTGCAATATCAATTACAACAGCAAATTTTAAATTTTTAAAATATTAAGAGAAATATTGGAATCTAAATCACAGTTTCATGTTATTCATTAATTATTTAACTTTTCACTGAAAGGATTAGCAGTTGTTAATGACTACAATTTATTTTATAAAACATACTGTAAAAGTAAACTGAAGCTATTCAAGCAAAAGGTAATAAAAGTAGTTATAAGCTTTTACGTTTTATTTAAAGTATATTTATTTGCAACACATTTTTTACAAACTGTAATTATTCAAATCTCCTCCAGCTACACAGTGACGATGCAGTTATTTCCTGTTGCAACCAAGCAGTTACTCTTCACAAATGGTTTCAAGTTCTCAGGAATATCAATTTTATTATCGACGTGAATCTTGACGGCTGAAAGAGCAGCTGCAGTTTTCAACTCTACCGCCAATCGATTAGCGTAATCCTTCACATAGTCCACACCATAGGCGCTATTGATCGCGACAAACTGTTTCGCGATGTCTTCCAGCTTAGCCTGAATGGCCGTGAGAACGGCTTCGAAATCGTTCGCGGATTGGTTGTTGCAAACAATGAAACTAGACAACGGACGTAAGTCTTTCTCCGAATAACACGTACCGCTAGATGCAGATCTGTTTTCGTAAAGGTTTTGTGACTGAACGATTAGTTGTTTTGCTTCCGCCTTCGCTGTAGAAGCGTTCAATGGTATTTCTTCCAGGAACTTTTGGAAGTTACGTATTCCGAGTCCAATGTAATTCTGGGGTTTTTGCAGCAGCTGGGGTGTTACGTAGGAAGCATTCTTCACCTGTGCTGCAGCGATGGCAGCTTTTAATAAATCCTGAGTTACGTTCAGTTTATCTTTGATGTATTCAAAGTTCTTATAGTCCCTTGTCGCGGCCACGTCAGCAGCATCGGACACATTACTCTCAAGATTGGACAAAACCTGTTTAAAGCTGTTGTAACGGTTGTCTACTTGCAATGTTGCGAAGTCTAACAGTTTGTTTTTGGTTACTTTACACGGTCCTTTGTAGAAATTCTCCTGAATGGATTCCAGTTCGGAAGAGAGGGCAGAAATTTCTTTGGCAACGTTGACGTGTCTCCATTGGTTCAACACGACAGTACGATTGTACAATTCGTACAACGCATCTTGTGCTTCCAATTTGACTTCGTCACTTGCTCGTGTGAAAACATCACTGAATTTGCTTACGGAACTCTTCAAACATTGAAATAATTTTAAGAAGTCATTTAGAACAGGAGCGCATGCTACTTTAATGCTATCGGGCTGTAAACTAGAGATCTGGTCTTTCAAAAGTTTGTCGTAATAAGCGGCGAGACTGAGTTCATCGCTTACAAAACCGTTAAAATTCGGCATGTACGGCAAAACTTTGTTCTTCGAATTCTGTAGCAAATTATTGCTTAAATCTATTTCGTTTTTAATCGACACTTTGGGACAAACATGTGACGCCGCATACTCGTGAAGTGGAAACGTGAATGCTATTTTACTGAACAAGTTGTTTGCGGAATTGTTAACATTATTTTGTCTGTTTCGTAACTCGATCGCTCGTTGATTGATCAAATTAACATTGTTAAGGTAACGAGTAGTATTGAATGTGGCCAGATCACGCAACGCTACGTTTAATACGGTTTCCTGATTGACGTTGTTTTCTTTAAACAAAGCGTCAATTTCATTCATCGATTTTTCAGCTGCGGTCGTGTTTTCCGTTTCTAATGCGGACGGGACTTTGAATAAAATGTCAAACGACAATATGGTGGCATCCGATAACAGATCGTTCAAAGCCGTTTCTTTTTCAGTCAGGTAATCGTTAAATTTGGTGCACTGCGCGTCGATACACTTGGAGTAGTTTGTCTTTGAACTGTAAACATCCGCGCAAGATTTGTTCAAGTTTTGTGCAAACGCAACTTGTTTCGTTTCTACTTCGGCGCGTATTTCTAAAACTTTTTCCCTTATTTCAGAAAACTGATTTAAGTTTTCGTTCACGATATTGTTAATTCTTTTAATTGTTTCGTCCAATGACGCATTAACATCAGCTATTTGTTTGTTGTATTTTGCAGTTTCTTTTGGATTTAAAAATATAACAAAATCTAGTGTTTCTATTTCAGTACGATATACTGACTTAATAACAGAACTCACTGTATCGGCTTGTTTCTTTACTTCGCTAACCAAATCTTCTTCGATTTTTAAAATATCAACAATTATCAGACCAAGTGTATCGTTTAATCGTTTATTTACACTGTTTACACACTCTGCCATCAGCCCAGCACTGGTAGTCGCGTTGTTTTGATCTTGCCCGTTTCGATTCATCGTGTAAACCTCGGTCACAGTTTGCACAAACAATGCGATATCTTGTTTCAAAGGAATGTCGATCTTCTCCTTAACTCCCGCTGCGTTGCGTAGCAACTCATTCACATCGTTCACTACCTTATCTGAAGCATTGTTAAGCACCGCAATATTACTATCTACGCATACCTTAAACGCATCAAAATTCGTATAGTTTTCTTCACACTGCTTGTCAAAGTATGCAATAACATAAACAGTTTTGGTTTTGTTAAAATTAGTTTCCAAATTGTTTACTTCATCCTTAATGCCATTAACTTTGTTTTTATATTCGTTTATTATTTGCTTTATATTGTCAACGTAACCTTTTATTATATTTTTATCATCTTCTTTCAACTCTTCGCCAGGTTGGTAAGATATAAGTACAATTGAAGTAAGTTTGTTATCTAAATCAGACGGTACTTTGTCATAATCAGTGATCAAATTATTCAAAACTTTCCCTGCATTATCAAACGTTGGGTTAACTTCTGAGTTTATCTTAATATTTGAAGCGTTTAGTACACGATTGACGTAATCGTCGTTGGCTTTTTTAAACTCTTCTCTTTTAATTACATCCTCAGCATCTATTCTTGCTTTATTAGCGGCAAGGATTATCTTACTGACTTCCTCTAAAACTGTTTTATTCACGTCTAATCTAATATTTTCGAAAGTGAGTTTTACTCTCTCCTCCAGGGTTTTAACACGCTGTTCGATCTCACTCAACGAACCGTTTATATTTTTACATTCTTTTTCGATACATTCTTTTTCTCTGTTGCAAGTTTTAATAGCTTTCACTTCAAAGTCAGCCAATATGCTTTTAAGTATTTCTTGAATTTCATTAACCCTTATTTCTAGACTGTTAACACGGCCAGTGTTTACATTTATATTGTTATTTATCTTGTTCTCGCTGACTTGCAGTACTGTAAAAAATTCTTTTTGTACTAGTTCATATTTTTCACGATTAACTGAAAGAACTTTATTAAGCACAGCTGTCACTTCACTGACATTTTCCTTAACGATTACAAAAGTTTTGTCAGTGACAGTTTTGATACTATTTCTTATAGAAGCGGTCAAAGTATTTAGTTTATCAATTTTATCTAATATCAGGTTGTTTACGTCGTTAATAACAGATTTGAAACACTTCACAGAGCCGTTATAAGTCTCATTGACTTTTAACAATATATTTTGGATTTCGTTGTTTAAATCTCCACCTGCCTTAATATTCAAGGTTCCTATTTTGTTTAAAATTTCATTCGATTTTTCAATTAGTATAGCTAAACCATCCTTGAGCTTAGATGTTTCTTCATTCACACAATCAGCCAGTGCAGTCTGACTGCTGCAGAACGCATTTTGACATTTCTTTTTAAGATTTGGTTTATTAAAATTAAACGCTACTTGTCTGAAATCATTTCCTACAATATTCAAGTAGTTCTGATAAGCATTAACATCCCTCTTGTATTCATTAACCTTATTATTTATTGTATCGATGTTTTCTTGAATAAATTTTGTATCTTTCTCTGTTAAAGTTAGGTTAGGACCTAGAAATGACTCAATTGTATTTGTAATATTTGCAATAAAATCTGATAAAGTCTGGTCCAACTCGGAAATTGCCCCTTTTGTTAAATCATCAGCTTTGCAGTTTAATGGACTCAACTCCGTGTTTATTATTTCTTCATACTTTTTAATCGTAGCATTCAGAAAATCATCGTTGGTCGTCAAAATCTTTGCTGCTCTTTTTGCCTTTCTTGCTGCTTTTCTCGCTTTCCGAGCTGCTTTTTTCAAAATATTATTAGCTCCTTCTTTCAGATTCGTAAAATCTTTCTTTAAGATTTCAACACTGTATACATTTTGTAAATTATTAATTAATGGATTTAATTTCAATTTCAATTTTTTATAAGTGCTGTTCACACAGATAATGAAAACGTTGGGTTTTAATTTTCTACACTTTTCAGAAACGTTACTTGCAGAAAATTCTTCCTGAAGAGTTTTCACTCCGTTTTCTAGAACTACTAAAACTTTTCCGGCATTATTTATCTTGGCAAGAATTTGTAAATATAATATTTTAATTTCTTTTGATTTTTCTTCTATATATTTTTCTACTTTTTTAATATCTGTAGAAGGATCGGCGCTTAGAGGAGAAGGACAAGACAGTTGAAGAAATATATTGATTGCATTGATCAACGGTTCTTGTGATTTCTTCAGGTATTCTAATGCTCTATCGAGTAAATTTTGTATGTTTTCTTTTTGGCTATATATATTATTTTGAGAATTAACAATCTGCCAGTCGGTAACAGTCTCAATGAGTATTGAAGCTTCTTCTGATTTGTTCTTCAAAAACTCTTCCTTATCAATTGAATCCTGCTTAATAAACTCAGCAAGTTTGTTTAGTTCTTCTTTCGCCTTTTCTTCGGCTTCATTCAAGACCTTTTCAATATTTTTCTCCACATATTTAATTGCTTCGCGACCGATAATTTGAATAGTTTTTGATATGTTGTCAACCTTCTCGATTTGTTTGGTGAGATTGCATGTAAACCGGATGTATATCGGTTCGAGACACTTGCAGAAGGCGGCTTTTGATTTTCTTAAAGAAATGCATTTCGAGCTGAGAATCCTTTCTGTGAATTTCTTAGTGTTATCCTTTATAATCTCTCTCACGTTCTTCAACTTGTCGTCGTATTTACCGCTGGTACCGTTAAAAAATTGAATTAGTGATTCGATTTTGATTTTAGAATCTTCAACTATATCTCTGATACGCTCCTTGGCTTCTTTTACAATTTGTGGGACATTAACCTTTTTCAAAGCTTCGTTTACATCTTCGAATTCTTGTTCTAACATTGGCACAAATTTATTATACAAATCTTGAACTTTTTCTCTGGACCTTTCCGTTACTTGATTATCTACGGGGACAAGCGATGAATTACTGTTTACCGCCCTCACCACGTCTTTGACACAATCGCGAATTATCTGCTGAAGGAACTGCAAAGATAACGGTTTGTTACACTTTTTGATTTTTGACTTTATTTTTTCTAAACTAATACTTTTTCTCGGTCTTTTGGTTAAGAGTTTGTAAAGAAGCTTCTTTATCAAAGCTTTGCTAGCCGGGATGACATATTTCTCTTTCGGGCGTTTGGAATTTTTTATGATTTCTAAGAGCCCCTGTTGATCTTTTGATATACAATCTTTGCAGTCGTCATCCTTCCCTCCAATGCCAAAATAACGCACCAAGTCCTGAAGACCAAACCCAATTTGAGAGTCCAACGAACCTGCCCATACTTCAGGCTGAAACATAAGATTCAACTTGTTATATATAATATTTCATCTATCATTAGCATAAATATATTTAAAATTAAAATTATGACTTAAAAATTACTAGGCCTGTATAATATATATATATATATATATATATATATATATATATATATATATATATATATATTATACCCAATTTCTCTCAAGGAGTACAGATATACTAGAGAAGAGAGCTCTGTGGAATGGTTTTAATTTAGTGAGAAACTTTAGTGGTTTATGTATTACCATTAGAGCAAAGAACAAATTTATTAATTCTACTTAAACGTTATTTTAACATCATTGTGCTCGATATAACAGTGTTGTCTAAGTAACTGGTATAAATAATAACTGTTGGAACTAACTGTGGGATTAAATATTCCGTGAAATAAACTCTGTACGCTGGAACATGTATTCTGACACAAGTTTTTCTTTGAGTGTAAATATGTATAACGTAATCTTCTATCAGTTGAATTTGGTGCCAGAGAATCAGTAGAACTTTTGAATTTCCTTATGAGAATACGATTTTTACCAGAATCCAGATTAGCTTCAGCACTGGAATGAACATAAATATTTTCCCTTAAAAGATTTGTTTCCCAGAATCATTGAGGGAACACTAGTGGCTATATAAACACTCCATGTCTAGTCTGCATGCCATCATTAAGAAGAGAATTAAGATTCTGAAGCGAGAATATCATTGTGTACATCTACTTCAGTGATTTTATCTGTATATTCAACACTATGACAGTCCTACAAATTTATTGTCGATAAATAAAATATTTAACACATTATGGCCAAAAAAATTGTAATTTATTTTAAAAGAGCTGTTTCATTAAATTAATTAATTTTAAAATAATAGCTTAAAAATATAGGTGTTATATTTAACAAAATATTGTTGAACAAATTAAAGCTATTTTTGACAATTTGTAACGGGTTACAAATTAACCTTGTTACTAAAAAGCACTGCCACCTCGATGTAGCCTAAAGACCCATTTACAAGTTCTCAGTGCGCGTTCCAGTTGGATGCCAGCGACTATCACCGTGTAAACGCTTCATGATCGTCACTAGAAAGGCCAGGAAGCTGCATGCGTACCAGTCGCTGGCAGCTCCAGCAGAACAAATATTTTTGTTTTACTGGTACTCCACTTCCCCCTCTACCATTCTACCCCACTGGCGCCAGCCGACTGGCATCCGACAGCAGACTGGTAAAACAACTGCCATCCGACAGTCGCTGGAAACATTCAACCACGTAAATTATGTTTACCAGGTTCTGTTTAAGTAGTTAAAGGCAAATAAAAATAGCAATTTGATGGAGTGTGGAAAAAAAGTTTGACATGTGTACAGTTGTACCGTGACCACTGAAACTTGTGGAACATGTAAAGATTACAGCATTCTGGAGGCTAGGAATGCCTCGATGCATGCCATCGTTGATGACACGAATGTGCTAAATTTTACAGTGAAGGGCATGCCAAAAAAAATTAAAGCTTTAAGATCTACATATTATTGTTGAGTTGACGAAAGTTGAAAAATGTAAAGCAAGTAGTGAAACAGATTTTATGCATAACTCATCAGTGCCATGGTTCATTTATATGGATAATAATAAAGTCAGCTAATGTGAATGTACTGTCACCGAATTCCAGTGACCTTCAAGTCGTTTTTCAGCTGGTATGCCAGCCACTGGCAACGTGCAAACGGTAAAGCGCCTGTGAGCTGGCGTTCCAGTCGCAGAATGCCAGTGACCTTCCAATCGTTTCTCAACTGGCATGCCAGCCACTGGCAACGAGTAAATGTGCCTTAAAGCGAGGCAGTAAACAGTATAAAAGGTCAGTTCACGATTGTATTTCGCTATCAAACCGAGTTCTTGAACCTGACTGACCAAAAAATTGGATTCTGCGCATGCGCTGGACTCGAGTGTATAAAACCAAATTTTATATACTGTGTGGTTTCTTATTAAAATGTTTTTTATAATTCACTATTTTTTTATTTTAAACCTAATATATATTAAAATAAAAATACAAAGAGAAGAAAACTGGTTTTGTCTCAATAAATTCACTTAAATGCAGTAACTTGCTGTAATTGAAACAGTAAAATTTGCTTTGATGTGTCTTGATTGGGTTATAAAAAAATTTTAAACAGATTTAAAGAATGTATACACTTTATGCTGCCTATTTGACATAAAACATTATCTTTTGTTTAATTAAAGATATTTGCAGTACAAGTGTGTAGCTGAAGTAACTGTGTAGAATGTTTGTTCAGCCGTCGTTATCAATGTTAAAACTTTCACAAATGTATATTGAAAATTTCGTATTCTTAAGAAATGTCTTTGCCAGAATGAATAAAATTACCGGAACTATTGTTAAGAAAAAGAAAAACATAACTACTTTCTCATAATCGGTTTATCAGGTTTTGCTGTAATCTTTCGTTGTAGTAAAGATTCATAATTGACAGTTTGTAAATAAATCAAAGAACTGTAACTGTAAGAATGTAAAATCTTTTTAATCATAACTTTAATTATGAATCTTCAATATTAGTGCAGTCTGATAAACCGATTTTGGTAGTGAGGCTTATTTTTTTAACATCTGCAAAACTGTTAACAATATAAAACGAATTTTTTTAACCATTTATTATTTATAACTGTTGCATTATTTACGCGCAATTAACTATATTACTGCGTAATTAATTTTGATGAAATTCGTTTCCATCTCAGAGCTTGTCGCTTTTATATAACGTTATCTTCACCGTACTACATTAGTAATCATTTCAAAACTAAAAATAAATTTATTCTTCAAATAAAAATGTCATTCATTTTAACTCATTAAACCGAATTACATTTAAGATAATGCAATAAGGCAAAGTGCAATAACTTTTTATAGCAAAAACATTTTTTTTTTTTTGAGAAATTATATCAGAAATCTTTTACTTTTAATTATGTCATTTGCTGTTTTAAGTAATTTGCACAAAAAATTAGTTAAAATAGTACTAAATAATTCAAGCATCAATGGCATTATCAAACGGCGATGAATTGCTATTTATTGCTACAATTCATACAAATTGAAATGCTATTCTACATTCGTTATGATTTTTGTTGTTAAGCTCAAATATCCGAAGTTCAAGTACATATTGATCACAGCCTTCCTGTTATGTTTTGAAATTTATTTAAATCAAATATCAATATTGAAAATACAAAACGGAACAAGCTGAAACCGAATTGAGATTGTGAGTAATAAAATCTAAATAAACCATGGTCGCAGTTTACTTTGGCGTTTATTTTGTACTGCGAAGAGTCAATATTTGAACACTCACCTCTTGCCAGCTGTGCGCAACAGCTACCACGAAGATCACCAAGCACGTCTTCAACAACGCCATCGTTGAAGAGTTATATATAGCTGAATCCAAAATCCACTATATAGCAGTTTCTAGAAACACGTACCTGGTGATAACGCAAACTGCCTAGCCCTCGGAGTGACATTCTGATTTAGTGAATTGCTTATGAAACGTTATTTTCTTCGGCATATATCAAGAGGGATTTCAACTTGCTAAATGTGAAATACAAATATTTTCAGATAAGAAAGGTTGGGAGGTTTTTTAATTGGTATAAAAAAAATCTAGATTTACGACCGGTCTTTGCACTACAAATACTCAGTAACCGGTGATGGTTTACTCAGCATTTTTCTAAAAAGATAAAAATATATTTTAATTTTCTCTTTATTTTTCCTTTTGAGTGTATAACGTATTCAAAATATAAACTAACTTGAAGTTCTAGTGATTTAGTTTTTGAACTTTTTAAATATAACTATATCTCCCCAAATAACTTAGTCGAACATGATATAAATGATATTATCCTCATTGTATCTACAATTTCACGAAGTCATCTTATTTTTTTCTAACAGCAATATAAGTTACAAAAAAAATTAGGTTTCTTAGTTAATGCCATATAACTTGGACACATAACAAATGTTACTGTATCTACATTATATCAATAACTTGATAAAATCTTTTTTTTCTAATAAACAGCAGTGTAAATTAGAAAAATCAAATTAGAAAAATGTCTAAGATACCTTGAGAGTTTTTATTAGTGCCTTGTAACTTAACACGCTAAAACAAATAATACTATATTTACATTGTATCAATAACTTGATAACGTCATCTTTTTTTGTAATAAACAGCAATATAAATTAAAGAAATTAAATTAGAAAAACAGTTTATCTACGCTTACTTGACAGTTTTTAGAAGTGCCCTATAACTTCGGCAATCTAAAATAAATAATATTATATCTATATTTTATCAATAACTTGATAACGTCATCTTTTTTTGTAATAAACAGCAATATAAATTACAGAAGTTAAATTAGAAAAACACTTTATCTACGCTTACTTGACAGTTTTTATTAGTGCCCTATAACTTGGAACGCTAAAACAAATAGGCCTAATACTATATCTACATTGTATCAATAAGTTGATAAAGTCATCATTTTTTTTCTAATAAACAGCAATATAATTTACAAAAATTAAACTCGAAAACCATATCTGTCAAAGATTACTTGACAGTTTTTATTAATGGCCTAAAATTGGGTATGTTATAACAGACACTATCTTAGTAATATACACAATATGATAAGTCAACATATTTTTTCTAATAAACAACCTCATAAATCAAGAAGATTATATTGAAAAAAAAAACATATAATGTGTCTAAGCTTACTTGATAACTTTACTAAAGCTTACACTAACGCAATTTGACAAGTTAAACGAAAAGCTCGATAACTTGATAATTTCCGCCTTTTTTCTAGGTAACACTTGTTTTATACATTATGGAGATTAGAGCAGAAAACCATTTTTACCTAAGATAACCTAACCTAATTTAACTTAAACCTAACCTAACTATGTACTTATATAACTTATCTGAGGTTTTACCTAACTTGCTATTCTCTCAGGTTGATTTTGTTAGTTGTAGGTGTAGACCAGTGAGTTTTGTACACTAGTTCAGCAGCCATTTTGACTACTATTTTTAGCTAATAAGTAGTATTAATTTTTTTAGGGCACAATAGTAATAAAATGAAATGATATAAATGTTAAGAATATTTATTATAATTTTGTAAAACTTTAGTTTTGTGAAAAGTTAAAATGTATATATTATACAATAAATAAATAATTTACATCATAAACAAAACTGCCTTTGATGATAACTAAAATTTACTTAAACACAAACAAAACATAACTTTAATATATACAGTTTCTTTAGGTTCGCTGAGATGTCTAAGCTCTATTAATTGCCAACTTGTTTAAATTTATAATTTATTTTAAATTTGTAATTTCATTAAATATACAAACTTTTGTTCAATATTTTTCTATGGGTCTTTAATTACAATCTAAGGTATACTTTATTAGATTTCTTTAAATTTTCCTAGTAGTTACTTTACTTCTAATAAATCTTATTCAAATTACACTACTGTCTTTATCCGTAGTTGGAAAATGGAGTTAATAGATTTTGCAGTAGATCCTTGTTCTTGATTCTACTGCATTTACACCAATGATAAAAAAAGAAAAAAACACTTTAAATAACGAAATAAAATATGAAATACGAAATAACTACAAAATAAAATTAACAAAACTTTAGCCCTTGGCTAATTTATAACTAGAGCTAATTTACAATTAGCTCTAAACAATCTTACTAATTATCAAAAACTTCAATAAAACCTGTTACTTACATACAGACTCTGACAACCATATTCTTTTTGCAAAAACTATTACATAGTGCAACCTCCTCCGACTGACTTCGTAGTGATTCGACCTCCCCCCGGCTGTCTACATGGTCAAAGACAGCGACTTCTTCGAGTCCCTTTTATAAATTTCTCACTACCATTTTGTTATGAACAATAATAATAATCGTGCTGTTCAAAACTACAGTTAGAAGCAGCTTTCTAATTGTTTCGGAACTTAACCGTCACTAACGGTTGTAAGAAAACGTTAAACTCCTAAAATTTCTAATTGAATTTGTGATTTTGTTAATTAGCGGTGCTCGTGCCGACAAAGGCTCTCTACGTAATAAACTCAAATTTAATACATTTCATTCCTGTTGTAGATAACTGAATTATTAACCACCACTGTTAACAAGGCACTTTGATATTTTACAAAGACTAACTTTCTTAGCATAAAACAGAAAAATTCTGCATAAATTTCTAAATCTATCTGCGATACTAATATATATATACTAGCTGTTACCCGTTGCGGCCTTGCCTGCAATTATAATGTAAGCAATAAAATTTATAGTCTATTTTCAAAATCAGAATAGGTCATTTCATTTTAATATATTGCTATATACAATATTATATGATTTATGGTCATGTCATATTTTAATAAAATACAGTATTATTAAAAAGTCATTATTATACAATTAAACTGGAATAGTATTGCGTTTATCTCAGATACCTAAAACGTGTTCACACCAAATGTAATCTCATTTGGTCCAGTAGTTAAAGTGTATTTGAATAACAAACAAATAAACAAAAACAAACTTTCAGAAATATAATATGATTAGCTGTTACCCGTCACGGCTTTGCCCGCAATCATATATACATTAAAGATCATGCATTACCGTGTTAGGACCAACAACCGTGTTAGTTAAGTTTTGGAGTACTCTTTAAAAAAAATTAAGGTTTTTTTCCTGCAGCACCGTTTAACCCAACAACCGTATCAGTTAGGTTGGAGTACTCTTTTTAAAAAAATAAATAAAGGTTTTTTTAATGCTTCACCGTGTTAGGCCTAACAACCATATAGTTTGCTAATGGAGTATTTTGTAAAAAAATATAAAGATTTTTCACGCATCACTATGTTAGGCCTAACAACCGTGTCAGGATATGTAGCCTAGTATTCTTTAAAAAAATATAAAGGTTTTTTGACGCATCACCGTGATAGGTCCAACAATCGTGTCAGGATATGTAGTACTCTTTAAAAAAATATAAAGGTTTTTTCACGCATCACCGTGTTAGTTAAGTTATGGAGTACTCTTTAAAAAAAATATAAAGTTTTTTTAATGCATAACCGTATTAGGCCAAACAACCGTGTCAGTTAGGTTATGGAGTACTCTTTGGAAAAAAATAAATAAAGGTTCTTTTAATGCATCACCGTGTTAGGCCTAACAACTATGTTAGTTAGCTTATGGAGTATTCTTTAAAAAAATATAAAGATTTATCACCCATCACTATGTTAGGCCTGACAACCATATTAGTTTGCTAATGGAGTATTCTGTAAAAAAATATAAAGATTTTTCACGCATCACTATGTTAGGCCTGACAACCGTGTCAGTTAAGGTTTGGAAACTCTTTAAAAAAATAAAGGTTTTTTTCACACATCACAATGATAGGCCCAACAATCATATCAGTTAGGATATGTAGTATTTTTTAAAAAAATATAAAAGTTTTTTTACACATCACCGTGTTAGACCTAATAACCGTGTCAGTTAATATACTTAGTATTCTTTTAAAAAATTTAAAGGTTTTTCACACATCACCGTGATAGACCTTAGAACCGTGTCAGTTAGGATATGCAGTATTCTTTAAAAAAATATAAAGGTTTTTTTACGCATCACCGTGTTTGGCCTAACAACCGTGACAGTTAGGATATGTAGCCAAATAATCTTTAAAAAAATATAAAGGTTTTTTCATGCATCACGTGTTTAGGCCTAACAACCGTGTCACTTAGGTTATGCACTATTCTTTTAAAAAATGGGTTTCCTATCACACAAACCCGTGTTAGACGTATTTTTATTGTTTTACTGATCTGTAGATCAGTAAAACAATAAAAATACGTCTAAAATCAGTACAACACGGTACCGATTTTCGCCGATAGCAATTTTGAGGTTATGTTGGTCACTTTTATTTTCGATTTTTATCGTACTTCTCCTGCTTTCATATTTTGGATTTTTGCTTTTGGGCACGTAATAAAGCATTTTAGTAAGAAAAATATCGAAAACTCCAATAGATGCTGCACTGCATATTTACCATTTTCATATAATGTAATTACACAAATATATATACTACCTTACAATTAAAGTATCCTAATAAAATTGTATATATATATATATATATATATATATATATATATATATATATATATATATATATATATATATATTCTGCACACTGCTTTAAAAACACTGAATAGTCTTAAATGAAAAATACCAGATTGTGATTATTAGATGAAAATGTAACATTAAAAACAATAATTTTGCAATAAATAAAACATAGATTAAGATTTATAAAATGGGATTAGATCTATGTCCATCTCAGGTGCCTAAATCTCATGTTCAGTAAACAGTAATTAAACCTAACTATAGTTAACAGATGTTACAAAACTAAAAACTGATAATTATTTTGGGCTGGGTAAGTAGTATAATGACGTTTTGTAAAACGGTAATAGGCCTATATGTATCTCTGATACTTAAACCATATACCTACCAAATTTCATCTCAATTGGTCCAGTAGTTAAAGCGTGATTGAATAACAAACAAACAAACACACAAACTTTCAGAAATATAATATGAATTATATATATATATATATATATATATATATATATATATATATATATATAAACATGGCAATGGCAATATATGCAGTGGCACTAGGCATGTAATGATAGCGTTCATTTTAATTGGTGCCTAGATTTGTCACCTAACGTTTACATTTTGTGTAGTATAGAATAACTAGCTGTTACCCGTTGCGGCTTTGCCTGCAATTATAATGTAAGCAATAAAATTTATAGTCAATTTTCAAAATCAGAATAGGTCATTTCATTTTAACATATTGCTATATACAATATTATATGATTTATGGTTTTCGGCAAAGACATATGAATTTTTGCTACTCGATACGCTAAAACAGGGTCATGTCATATTTTAATAAAATACAGTATTATTAAAAAGTCATTATATACAATTAAACTGGAATAGTATTGTGTTTATCTCAGATACCTAAAACGTGTTCACACCAAATGTAATCTCATTTGGTCCAGTACTTTTTAATAACAAACTTTCAGAAATATAATATGATTAGCTGTTACCCGTCACGGCTTTGCCCGCAATCGTAATATACATTAAAGATCACGCATGACCGTGTTAGGACCAACAACCGTGTCAGTTAGGTTATTGTGTATTTCTTTTTTAAAATAAAGGTTTTTTAATGCTCCACCGTGTTAGTTAAGTTATGGAGTACTCTTTAAAAAAAATTAAGGCTTTTTTCCTGCATCACCGTATTAGGCCCAACAACCGTATCAGTTAGGTTCTGGAGTACCATTTTTAGAAAATAAATAAAGGTTTTTTTAATGCATCACCGCGTTAGGCCTAACAACCATGTTAGTTAACTTATGCAGTATTCTTTAAAAAAAATATATAAAGATTTTTCACACATTATCATGGCCTAACAAACGTGTCAGTTAAGTTTTGGAGAACTCTTTAAAAAAAAACCGGTTTTTTTCATGCATCACCATGTTAGACTGAACAACCGTGTCAGTTAAGGTTGAAGTACTCTTGAAAAAAAAATACCGGTTTTTTCACACATCGCCATGATAGGCCCAACAAACATGTCAGTTGGGATATGTGGTATTCTTTAAAAAAATATAAAGGTTTTTTTACACACCACCGTGTCAGTTAGGATATGTAGCCTAGTATTCTTTAAAAAAATATAAAGGTTTTTTCACGCATCACCGTGTTAGGCCTAACAACCGTGTCAGTTAGGATATGTAGAATTCTTTAAAAAATATGAAGGTTTTTTTACACATCATCGTGATAGGCCCAACAAACGTGTCAGGATATGTAGTATTTTTTAAAAAAATATAAAGGTTTTTTCACGCATCACTGTGTTAGACCTAACAACCGTGTTAGTTAAGTTACTCTTTAAAAAAAATATAACGGTTTTTTTTCATGCATCATCTTATTAGGCCCAACAACCGTGTCAGTTAGGTTATAAGTACTATTTAAAAAAAAAAAAATTAATAAAGGTTTTTAATGGATCACCAAATGTAGGCATAACAACCATGTTAGTTAGCTTATGGAGTATTCTTTTAAAAAAATATAAAGTATTTTTTACGCATTACCATGGTAGACCTAACAACCGTGTCAGTTAAGTTTTCAGTACTATTTAAAAAAAATAAAGGTTTTTTTTATACATTACCGTGATAGGCCCAACAACCGTGTCAGTTAGGTATGTAGTATTCTTTAAAAAAAAATTAAAGGTTTTTCACGCATCACCGTGTTAGGCCTAACAGCCGTGTCAATTAGGTAACATAGTATTCTTAAAAAGTAAAGGTTTTTTTTACACATCACCGTGATAGGCCTAACAATCGTATCAGTTAGGATTTGTAGTATTCTTTAAAAAAATATAAAGGTTTTTCACATATCACCGTGATAGGCTCAACATCCGTATCAGTTATGTTATGTAGTATTCTTTAAAACAATATACAGGTTTTTTCACACATCACCGTGTTAGGCCTAACAACCATGTCAGTTAGGATATGTAGTATTCTTTAAAAAAATATAAAGGTTTTTCACGCATCACTGTGTTAGGCCTAACAACCGTGTCAATTAGGTTATGTAGTATTCTAAAAAAAAATTAAGGTTTTTTTCACACATTACCATGATAGGCCCAACAACCGTGTCAGTTGGGATATGTAGTAGTCTTTAAAAAAATATAATGTTTTTTTTTCACGATCATCGTGATAGGCCCAACAACCGTGTAGGCTATTTTTTTAAAAAATATAAAGGTTTTTTCACGCATTACCTTGTTAGGCCTAACAACCGTGTCACTTTGGATATGCAGTATTCTTTTAAAAAAATTGGTTTCTTATCACCCAAAACCCGTGTTAGACGTATTTTTATTGTTTTACCGATTTACAACACGTTACTGATTTTCGCCTTGTAGCAATTTTGAGGTTATGTTGGTCACTTTTATTTTCGATTTTATCGTACTTCTCGTGCTTTCATATTTTGGATTCTTGCTTTTGGGGACATAATAAAGCATTTTAGTAACAAAAATATCGAAAAATAAGGATATGCTACACTGCATATTTACCATTTTTTCATATAATGTAATTACACATGTATATATATACTAACTTACAATTGGCACTCTGCGTAGGGATTTTTTTACATTTAATATTGAAAATTCAACACAAAGTAACAAATTAAAGTCTGTTTTGAAAATATTTTAACTAAAATATTGAAAATGTTACATTAAAAGCAATAATTTTGCAATAAATAAAACACAGATTAAGATTCTTAAAATGGGATTGAATCTATGTTCATCTCAGGTACCTAAATCACAGGTCCAGTAAATAACTACAATTAACACATGCCACAAAACTAAAAACTGATAATTATTTTGGGCTGGGTAAGTAGTATAATGACGTTTTGTAAAACGGGAATAGGCCTATATGTATCTCTGATACTTAAACCATATTCGTACCAAATTTCATCTCAATTGGTCCAGTGGTTAAAGCGTGATTGAATAACAAACAAACAAACAAACAAATAAACAAACAAACAAACAAACACACAAACTTTCAGAAATATAATATGAATTAGATGATGGCAAAGGTTCGATGTTAACGACAAAGGAAACTTTTACTACAGCAACTGAAGTCTCGAACGCACAACATTGAGGAAACCTGGTTTAGAGAAACTGCAGAAAGACGCCTCGGTGGCCTAGTGGATAGCGTACTAGGCTTTCACTCGACGACCCGGGTTCGATTCCCGGCGAGGGCTTGGCATTTTCATACGCTAAAAATCATCCCATCGTCTGCACTAGCCCAAGTGTGCACAATAGTCGGACGTTAAAAAAAAAAATAGAGACGCAGCAGACTGATCTTTGCTTTAACCATCTTAGACACGCTATCACCATGGAGTCTAAAAATTACTTTATTTGTATATGTAAATGCTTATTTATCATATATTTATAATAATATATTATTATTATTATAATTATTATTATTATTATTATTATTATTATTATTATTATTATTATTATTATTATTATTATTATTATTATTATTATTATTATTATTATTATTATTATTATTATTATTATTATTATTATTATTATTATTATTATTATTATTATTATTATTATTATTATTATTATTATTATTATTATTATTATTATTATTATTATTATTATTATTATTATTATTATTATTATTATTATTATTATTATTATTATTATTATTATTATTATTATTATTATTATTATTATTATTATTATTATTATTATTATTATTATTATTATTATTATTATTATTATTATTATTATTATTATTATTATTATTATTATTATTATTATTATTATTATTATTATTATTATTATTATTATTATTATTATTATTATTATTATTATTATTATTATTATTATTATTATTATTATTATTATTATTATTATTATTATTATTATTATTATTATTATTATTATTATTATTATTATTATTATTATATTATTATTATTATTATTATTATTATTATTATTATTATTATTATTATTATTATTATTATTATTATTATTATTATTATTATTATTATTATTATTATTATTATTATTATTATTATTATTATTATTATTATTATTATTATTATTATTATTATTATTATTATTATTATTATTATTATTATTATTATTATTATTATTATTATTATTATTATTATTATTATTATTATTATTATTATTATTATTATTATTATTATTATTATTATTATTATTATTATTATTATTATTATTATTATTATTATTATTATTATTATTATTATTATTATTATTATTATTATTATTATTATTATTATTATTATTATTATTATTATTATTATTATTATTATTATTATTATTATTATTATTATTATTATTATTATTATTATTATTATTATTATTATTATTATTATTATTATTATTATTATTATTATTATTATTATTATTATTATACTATTATTATTACTATTACTATTATTATTACTATTACTATTACTATTACTATTACTATTACTATTACTATTATTATTATTATTATTACTATTATTATTACTATTACTATTATTATTACTATTATTATTATTATTACTATTACTATTATTATTACTATTACTATTATTATTACTATTACTATTACTATTGCTATTACTATTATTATTACTATTACTATTACTATTACTATTACTATTACTATTACTATTATTATTATTATTACTATTACTATTACTATTACTATTATTATTACTATTACTATTACTATTACTATTACTATTACTATTACTATTACTATTACTATTACTATTACTATTATTATTATTACTATTACTATTACTATTATTATTATTATTACTATTACTATTATTATTATTATTATTATTATTATTGTTTATTACTATTACTATTCACTTTTAATGTTCTGTATTTCCTCGTTGCCCAGTATTGCTTATTCGTTGTGATCTTATTACTTTCTTCGTTATTTGGATCGTTCGCTATTCTATTGCCTTGGAACCGTTGCTTCCTGTCCTTGGTTATTGTTTTGGCTGTTCTGTCCATGAGCATAGTGTCAGTGATCTGCAGTTCTGTTATGTCTTTCTCCGTTTCTCTAAACCAAAGTGGTTTGGCTCTTCTACTGCGAAAGTAGTCAAATATTTTTTTGGTTAGTCTATTTTTGTCCATTGCTATTACTAAAATCAATTCTCCTTTTCTTATTATGTCTAATATAAAGAGTTTCATTACTGATAATTGGTTGTTATTATTATTATTATTATTATTATTATTATTATTATTATTATTATTATTATTATTATTATTATTATTATTATTATTATTATTATTATTATTATTATTATTATTATTATTATTATTATTATTATTATTATTATTATTATTATTATTATTATTATTATTATTATTATTATTATTATTATTATTATTATTATTATTATTATTATTTATTATTATTATTATTATTATTATTATTATTATTATTATTATTATTATTATTATTATTATTATTATTATTATTATTATTATTATTATTATTATTATTATTATTATTATTATTATTATTATTATTATTATTATTATTATTATTATTATTATTATTATTATTATTATTATTATTATGAAAGTTATTATTATTATTGTTCGGTTTTGTTTCATAAATGTTTGTCATTTCATTAAAAAAAATTTTTTTAATCTTTTATATAGTTTTACTACTGTTTGTTTTCACTTTACCTGTTACAGAGATCTGTTTAAGGGTTTCATTACAGTTCGTCAATACTTTGTGTTGACTAACGTGATTTAATAAATATTTACTCATGTTTCACTTTATTCAGTCCACCACAGAAAACTACTAAATTTAACATTTTTACCAATCAAGAAAATAAGAGAATTATACTTTAGGTTTAATCATAATCTAAACAGTGTTTTAATCGATTGGTTGTTTAAATTTTGAGGTTTTCATTAACACAAGGCGAAAAAATCAAGTTAAACCTATGCATTAAGACTGATCACTTGTGATTATTGAAGTTATTTTGCGTTTATTTTATAATCAAGACCAACATTTGAATATTTTCAATATAATTTTAACAAAATAAATAAGAGTTGCACTTGCTATCAAGTAGTTAGTTAATTATTCTTCAGTGTGGTTACAATATTTCAGAAATCTCGGTTAAATTAAAGACGTAAATCTTAACCACTGCATGTGCCGAAACTTTCCCCGCCTGGTCCGCTCATTAATTTTAGAAGCAAGAATTTTTTAAAAAAAGAACATGATGTAATGTGCTGCTGCAATTTGTGTCTAACAAACATAAATAACAACATGTGAATAATAAACCACATATTCAGATATAGAAATAATAACCAACAAACCAAATATTCAGTTACAGGATAAATAGCTAAAAACCTACTTATTCAAATACAGGAATAATAGCTAACAAACCACATAATCAGATATAGATTTAATAGTTAACAAAACACATATTCTGATACAGGAAAAATAGCTAAAAAACTACATATTCAAATACAAGAATAATAGCTAACAAACCACATATCCAGATACAGGAATTGTAGCTAACACACCACATATTCAGATACAGGTATAGTAGCTAACAAACCACATATTCAGATACAGGAATATGTTATTATTCCTGGTGGTTCATGAACCACATAATCAGATATAGAAAAAATAGCTAACAAACCACAAATTGTGATAGAGGAATAGAAGCTAACAAAACCACATATTCAGATATATGAATAGTAGCTAGCAAATCACATATACGGATACTGGAAAAATATTTAACAAACCACATAGTAAGATAAAGAAATAATAGCCAACAAACCACATATATAGATATATAAATAATAACTAACAAATAACATATTCAGATACAGGAATATGTTCATGAACCACATAATCAGATATAGAAAAAATAGCTAACAAACCACAAATTGTGATAGAGGAATAGAAGTTAACAAAACCACATGTTCAGATGTATGAATAGTAGCTAGCAAATCACATATACAAATACTGGAAAAATATTTAACAAACCACATAGTAAGATAAAGAAATAATAGCCAACAAACCACATACATAGATATATAAATAATAACTAACAAATAACATATTCAGATACAGGACTAGTAGCTAACAGACTACATATTCAGATAAAAGAATAATAGTTAACAAACATCATATTCAGAGATAGAGGGATAGTAGCTAACAAACCACATATACAGATACAGAACTAGTAGGTAACAATCCATATATTCAAATACGAGAATAGTAGCTAAACAAATTACATATTTAAATACAGGAATAATAGCTAACAAACCACATATTCAGATATAGAAATAAAAGTTTAAAAAACTCATATTCTGATACAGGAAAATAGCTAAAAAAACTACATATTCAAATTCAAGAATAACAGCTAACAAACCACATATTCAGATACAAGAATAGTAGCTAACAAACCACATTCAGATACAGGAATACTAGCTACCCAACCACATATTTAGATAGAGGAATAGTAAATAACAAACCACATATTCAGATACAGGAATAATAGCTAATAAACCACTTATTCAGATACAAGAATAATAACTAAAAAACTATATGCTATTAAACATAGCAAACAAACCACATATTCAGATACAGGAATAATAGCTAACAAACCACATATTCAGATACAGGAATAGTAGCTAACAGACCACATATTCAGATACAGGAATTATAGCTAACAAACCACATATTCAGATTCAGGAATAATAAGAAACATTCCACATATTCAGATACAGGAATAATAGCTAATAAATCACGTATTCATATGCAGGAATAATAGTTCAGAAACCACATATCCAGATATAGAAAAAATATCTATGTCTGAAGGAATATGTCTAACAGAATATCTAACAGAATAAAAAAATTATTTAACAGAATATTTGACTGTACCTAAAAAAGATCGTATTCAGATACAGGAATAAAAGCTAACAAAATACATATTTAGATACAGGAAAAATAGCTAACAAGCCACATATTCAGATACAGGAAAATAGCTGAAAAACCATATATTCTGATACAGAAATAATATCTAACAAACCACATATTCAGATACAGGAATAATAGCTAACAAACTTCACATTTAGATACAGGAATAATACCTAACATACCACATATTCAGTTACAAGAAAGTAGCTAAAAAACCAACTATTCAAATAGTAGCTTACAAAACCACATATTCAGATACAGAAATAAAAACTGACAAATTAGATATTAGGATACAGTAATATTAGCTAACAAATCACATATTCAGATACAGGGATAATACCTAACTAACCACATATTCAGATACAAGAATTGTAGCTAACAAACCACATATTCAGATATGGAAATAGTAGTTGACACACCACATATTCAGAAATAGATATAATAGCTAATAAACCACATATTGTGACACATTAATAATAGCTAATAAACCACATATTCAGATACAGGAATTGTAGCTGACAAACCAGATATTCAGATACAGGAAAAGTAGCTAACAAACCACATATTCGGATACAGGTATAATAGCTAACAAACCACATATTCAGATATAGAAATAATATCTAACAAATCACATATTCAGATATAGAAATAATACCTAACAAAGCACATATTCATATACAGGAATAGTTGCTAACAAACTACATATTTAGATATAGAAATATTAGCTAGCAAACCACATATTTAGATACAAGAATAGTAGCTAACAAACCACATATTTAGATACAGGATTAGTAGCTAACAAACCATATATTCAGATACATAAATAGTAGGTAACAAACCACATATTCATACACAGGAAAAGTAGGTAACAAACCGCATATTCAGATATATAAATAGTAGCTAACAAACTACATATTTAGATACAGAAATAATAGCTAACAAACCACATATTTAGTTATAAGAATTGTATCTAACAAACTAGATATTCAGATACAGGAAAAATAGCTAACAACCCACATATTTAGATACAGAAATAGTAGCTAACAAACCACATTTTCAGATAGAGGAATAGTAGCTAACAAACCACAAATTCAGATACAGGAATATTAGCTAACTAACTAATCAGATACAGGAATAATTGCTAGAAAACCATGTATTCAGCTAGAGGAATATTAGATAACGAATCATATATTCAGATAAAAGAATAATACGCAATTTAGTACAAATTCAGGTGCAAGCATTTTAGAAATAAATCACTTATTCAATTCCGCTGTAATAGATCAAAATATAATATTTTGTTGGAGGATTGATACGTAAGAAACCACATATTCTGTTGCAGAATAACAGTTAATCAATTTTATATTTATCTGTAGGAATAATATATAACAAAATAAATATTTTGATGCAGGATTACTAGGTAATAAACAACATAATATGACAGTAGAACTCATTTCTCCTTTTTTATTAGAAATTCGACAGCGTTCCGTACCTTCGAGGCACTCAAACTGCCACAGTGTGTATAATACAGGATGTAAGATGATGCAGTTTTCAGAAATCCGTAACTTAAAAACCAAAACTTTTATAGAGTTGGCAGTAATATTATTTTAATAGGCATGACAGAATAGTAAGGATTTTTAAAGTGGAATTATAGAGTAAAATTGTGTGTGTGTTATATATATATATATATATATATATATATATATATATATATATATATATATAGAGAGAGAGAGAGAGAGAGAGAGAGAGAGAGAGAGAGAGAGAGAGAGAGAGAGAGAGAGAGAGAGAGAGAGAGAGATTTGTCAAATTTATTTTCATTTTTACTTTACATTACTGAACTGATAGGAAGCGATCTATCGCGACGGGAAGCGATATGTGACCGAGACGGTCTGGTTGTTTAGTTACACAGTTTTTGTAACATCTCTGTCAGACTCACAGAATGCACTATACCGCTTTCGGTCAGAATTTGTTGTGGCGACCAGCGATTTTGTCAGTTGAACAAAACTAGTGACATCTAGCGTAACTGCCATTGGTCTAATGGCAGTCTAATAAGTGAACAAGCGGGAAATACTTTTATAAACGTATCGTAAATAAACGTATTTTGTTTAACTGTTCCCATGAATATTTTTAAAAAATGTTTAGAAACAGGCAAAGAATGGAAGTACACTTGTTGTAATTTACCTTCCAAATTACAAACTTGTAATTACGTCAACAAATTACACTGTTACTTTGTTTTTTCCGTATTTCGCAACGCTAATTGCAAATGGAATTGTTCATCTTCCAAGAAAACTGTGAAATTGCACCACAACAAAAGTTCTTGTACTTTTTCCATTATAAGAAAGCCACCAGACTTGAGCTGCTTACTGAAAGAAATAGCATTCTACGCAACGTCCCCAAAAAGTAGACCATAACAACAGACGCCTCCTATCTGGCCCGGCCTTAATTTGAGAACATAAACCAGCTACTTTGTAATAAATAAAAAGTCTAGTTACAAAAACATAATGTTATTTTTTAATTTTGAAATCAAATATTTACTTTCAATAAGTTTTCGAAATTTGAATTGTTCACATTCGATAAAAGGGCAATACATTTTTGATAGACCTTTGTGAGGGGATTGAAGATTAATATTTAATTATAAGTGAATTCCACTTTGTAGGACAGAGACTTGCCACTATTATGGTATTGGTAGAACAAGGAAGTAAAAATAAATGAAAGAAATGTAGTATATGATTCACAAATGATTACATTGTGGTCGAATGATTTTACACAGTACTCTTAAATTTTGACCTTGTCTTTTATTTTGATCAAATTAATACAGCGCCGCAAAATGTTTGTGAATTGAGTAATACAATTATTGCAGACACAGTTTTATTTCGGTTTTGGCAAAATTCGGGACAAAAAAAATTGGCGTGTTTGTTGTGAGAGCACGAAAAAATGCACTTTCAACGTGATCGCGAGGCCATTTAATTAAAATCGTTATCATTAAAAGCATTATCAGAAATTCGTAGACTCGTTGTAAACATCAGACAACTCAACCTAATACGCAAATAAATTTTGTTCGCACATAATAAAATACAAATAATTGTACCCTTATCTTTTTTCGATAATGTTTTTGCCGCATTGATATCAGCCCGTCTGGTCTAATTAAATGTATAAACTTGGTAATGTATTTAAAACACGTGTAGCCATTTTTTTAATTGTCCTTGATGATGTCTTAAGTCTTATAAACAGGTTAAACAGTACTTTTTTTACTATTATTTTCTCGTTACACAAAGTACAGAGTAGACCTTTGCTTTCTCCAAACATTAATGTTTCTTCAAACATCGTTCATTTAAAGAAACTATCATCCCTTTTGTGAACTTAAGAAAACAGACAAGTTCAGTTGTCTTTAACGCTCGCTGTCAGTATCTGCAATAGTTCTACGAAGTAGGGTTATTGTTCAATGAAATTTTATTAAAATTACTATAATATTTTAACCTTATTTTGCCTATCGTTATAACATTTCCTCTATCGTTCATAGATTTGTTGGAAACACTCCTGAAAACCATCTGGACATTTTCTTTATCCGCTTCGTTGCATTGTCCATGACTTCTTGTGATTTAGCAAAAAAGATGTCCTTCAATATCATTTTCAGTTGTGGAAACATGAAAAATTAGTTGGTGCTAGTTCGCGAGATAAGGAAGGCTGTTTCCACAATGGTAATATTGTATTTTGCAATTTATTGTTTCGCCATCAGTAATCGATGTGTATGGGACCAATTGAAGTTCATGCAAAAAAACCAATCTTTATCTGCCCATTTGTCAGGTCGTTCTTATCTAACTACATCTCGTAGCGGTTACAAGGGTCTCTTTGTACAGCTCTTTGTTGACTGTTTTCTCTTCATGAATAAATTCATAGTGAATTAAGCCCTGGTTAAAAAAACTTCCAATATCACTCTACTCTGGCTTCTGTCCAAACAAAATGGGTCCTTTCTCGACGATGGTTTTTGGTTTTGCATTCGTCGTAAAGGGAGCACCATGTTTTTTACCACCGGATTTTTTCCCACGACTGAAAATGACATCGAAGATATATCGTTTTGCTGATTCGCAAGAGGTGATGGAAAGTGTGACGAAGCGATTGAACGAAATTTTCAAAAATGACTTTCAGGAGTGTTTCCAATAATTGTGTGGAAGCAGTGTGTACATTCAGGAGAAAAGTATTTTGAAGGAAAATGACATTACAATATTATACGTGCTTTCAATAACTTTTCATTTACCAATTCCGGGAACTTCTTGGTCCACCTCGAAGAACTATTTGCAAATACTAGCAGCTAGCGTTAATGAAAACTGAACTTCTTCTCTGTTGTCATACGTTTCCAAGAAGGGCAATAGTTAATTCTTTCGAAATAATTGTTTTCTGTCTTCATGTTGGTCTTTAACATATTTTATAATTTCATTACCGGGTGACAGCTCATGTTGTTTATTTTTGAAAATTGTTTGAAATACTTGGAAATATTTTATTCAAAATTTTGTTAAATGATGTTCAATATAATAAAATTAAATAACATGTACAAAATATTTACAAAACAATCGTATATACATGTGGATGCGTTCAGTAAAAAATGAACGTGTATTAAAGAATTGTATAATGTAGCTTCTTACTGATAAAAATCGATAAATAATTAATATAAAAATATTTATATTTAAAACATCATAAAACTCTGCAAATGAAATAGGAAAAAATGTATCTTCAATAACCATGCAAATGATCAAATATTAAAATCTTCAAAGTTGTCAGCGAACTTCCAAGTTTCCACATTTTCATCGATCTGTATTTGTTGTCGGAACATAATTATTCAAATGTTCTTGTAATACTTCTTTCCAAACAACATTTCTTGTATGGCGGGTGTTTTTTAGGGGCAAGAGAATTTGCAGTCCATTTCTCCTTTTAACTCTGGAGAGAGCTACGTATAACGTTCCATACATAAAAGCTGTTAGTAGAAATATCCCAACTGATACAAATGTCTGTCCTTGGGCCATTATGTATTGTCACAGAAAAGCTAGTCTAATGGGAAATTTATGTCTGCATTGTGCATCCAAGTTTACTTTTGCCTGTATCTAATGTGATTCTAGGAATATGAACTTCTCTAACTGTCGTCATAGTAGCCCCGGGCGACAACCGGTTTCAGATATAATGATATAGGTATACACTCCGTATAAATTTAATGCTAGAAATTAGCCGTTTTGCGATTTTTACGGGAACCCTAAATCGAATCTGCACCCTTCAAAACCCTTATGTACGAAGTTTCGTAAAATTCGTTATGCCGTTTTCGAGATACGCTGAACATACAAACATACAGACATGGCTCGTTTATTATGTAGGATTGTTTGTTTCTAGCAGCAATTCAAATTTTTAACCATTATTAGTTGTTTTATAGAGTCCCCTATTAACAAATAAAATTAAAATTAATTATTAAAAATTAATAAGGGTTTGCAAAAAGTCAATTTTGATTATTTTTCTTAAAGGTAGCTGATTATGTTAATAAGACTTTCTATACAACATTTTTTTTTAAATATATTAAAAATAGTACCTTTTAAACAAAAACAAAATTAAGTAAAACTATGTAAATTATGTCGAAGTTCATTAGCCTAACATAACTTAAAAACATATTTTAAATGAAAAGCAGTGAAATTATTCTTTAGGAACTGGCAGCTTTTTGAAACAATTTCTCGGAACTCCTGTTATTTCTTTGAAAATGTTCGTATTAATAAAATTTATGTTATTTTCGCCCATCTATAGCCGACAAAAAGATTTTACAATCAAACTAAAAGTGCCAAAAAAGGCCTAAAAATGAGATTCAAGATTAAGAAATACAATTTTCCAAATAATATCAGAATTTTTTAGTTTCCGTAAATTTACTATATTTTTAGATTTAGTGTTTTAAGTACAAAGAATTGTTTATAGAAGTATATGTTTAATGTTTTACTTTATCACTGTATGAAGTAATAAAGAAAGTTTGATAAGCGTGAAAAGAATCTATCTTGATATTTTGACTTTTCTTTAATGCACGTGTGCTCGTATGTCGAGGTGTGGGAACGCGCAAGAAAGCATATGGGATATAACTATTTTGTTATATCGGTTTGGATGAAATTTCACACGCAAGTTTAGTTAGCTTATGCTATATATCGGGACTATGTTTAAATTTTTAAAACATATAGCACATTTCTATAAAAAAATTTATTAGGAATCATAATTTCTCTTTTACGTAGCTCATTTCTTATTTCGCTTCAAAGTAACTCAAATTTGAAAAAACGTATTGATTGTTATGCCATAGAAAAATGTGGTTAAAAAAAATCTATTAAAAAGGTAAAAAAAAAATGTTCATCACATATTTTATAACTTTTGATCTATTTGTAGCTAATTTGAAATAAAAGTAATAAATCAAAAGAACTGAAAACAAATTTTGTTAACTTCTGTGTTTGTTTATTTTTTACAAAAAACATATATTTATTATATTTCAAATTTGTTACACTACTTAAGTTGTGATGTATAGCTTTGGGTTAAAGCTTCATATAGCTTTGGGTTAAAACTTTATGATACTACTTAAAAAATGTAGGCTTATTTTTTTATACATTTCAAACTACATTTTTTGAGGAAATAATTAAATGTGAGTACACACACACACACACACACACACACACACACACACACACACACACACACACATATATATATATATATATATATATATATATATATATATAGATAGATAAGTAAAAAAACGTAAGACACAAGTTTTCTTAAATATTTTTTTCCAAAGATGAAAACCAACGTGATTTGGTAACTCTTCCCTTTCCACAAGTTCAATACCTCGTTTTGTCTCCTCGAGGTCTGATGACGGCTTCCAATCTTTAAGTATCCAAACAGCTTTCAATAATGTTTAGTATGAGCGGTATTATCACATTCTGCTGAAGAGTAGCTCTCTTTTAATCTGATTCCTATTGCTCTCCAGAAGTTAACCCAGATTGGATTTAGGTCTGGCTGAAGCGCTTGCTAATACATTACATTGATTTGTTCCTCCCGAAGATAGTCATGTATCAAGCGTAATGGGGCCCAGCATTGTCATGTAACAAAACCAAATCTGGCGAAAGAATTATACGAAAACTGAAAAACAGTTCTGTTAAAACCTCTTCTACCATAACTCGAGTATTTGAGTTTTTCTATAATAAATGTTGTGCTTTGTTTGTGCTTCTTTTGATATCCCAACCCATATTCCACTGAATCTATCCCTGGGCGATATGTTACACTGTGATTATTGTTTACCTCGCCTTCTCTACATTAATTCACGTCCATGAGATCTGAAAGAAAATCTGGACTCGTATAACATTACTCCATTGCCCCTAACCTAGTTTGTATGGTTTCTTTTTGCAAATTGCGAGGAAGCTTGCTGATGAAGAACGGTAAATATTGGACCAGTGTGTGTGTGTTTGTGCGCGCATGCGCATTTGAGACTGATTCCATGGAAGTAGTCACTGTGGGGACTAGCTACCATAATTAATCAAGAGTCATTCGCTTGTCTTTTCTTAGAAATGAAAAGACAGGTAAACAGTTCCGTGAGGGTTTGCACATGTTAGCAGTCAGATCAGAAGCAGCTAGAAATACCTCAAAACAAGTCCAATGGGAAATTTGGAATGACGGTGATGATTTTCGGACGGGTTAGTTGTGATAGGGTTTAGTGATATTTGTTTAGTGATAGAGTTAATAGATACCATTAAGAGTAACTCGGCACTGACATTAGACGGACGGATACAGATACCGTTTACAAAGTACGACGACAGATGTGTTTTTAGACAGAAGATGCACAAAACAAAGAAGTACTAGGTCAGGCTTAAGCTAACAGTAACTAAACACACAAATAATTTATCTTATCTACAAGGCTATTTATGCCCCACTGGCAGAACGTATTTCCTATTTAAAATAGATTAAATATTATAGACATAACTTAAATGAGTTTAAATAAATATAGCATCTGACATTAACATTATGTACCGCTTTATACAAATTGTGAATCAGCTTTTGAAGACATGTTTAATGTCAGCAAAATGTTTTGATATTTTTAAGATGAAATGTAGAAAAACAGTAATTTTATTTATTATTTTTCCTGATAACCTAATTGAAACTAATCCTCTTTCACAAACCTTACATTTTCATCTTAAAATATGTAGATACATAACTTCAAAGTGAAACAAAATTATGTGCGATGTTTACCTCCTCATAATTTATTGTTGAAAAACATATCATATAATTATCTAATAATTTTTTCTAAACTATAAAATATATAACCTGTTACTGTATATCCTGTGTCAATAAATATTATGGGGAAAAAATTCTTGAAAATTTTTAATTGCTTGTTTTAAAAAATGTATAGGAACTTTATAATATTAACACAAGTAAAAACACTTAATATTACATAACATAATAGAAATGTTATAGACTATCTGCCTGTTAGTATGAGAAAGATACATTCAAAAATCAAATGAAAAATTATTTATATTTTTAAAGTGTATAGAATTAATGTTCACAGTTGTTCAGGCCAATTTAAAACTTTAGCATCAAACATTGTTTTTGTATTCATCGCATTACAAATACATATCAACTGTGGTTGAAGTAAATATTTAAAAAGATAATTTTGTTTGTATTATAAGCTAAGGGTTTGACGTTGTTGCAGAAGTTCCTATTTACAAGAGCATTAAAACATCATTATGAGCAAAGAGGGACTTTATTATATGCATTATAGGTCTTAGGTACAACAAAAAACCACAAAACAAGCCATGAAATAGAATTTAATGCGATTTTTCCATGCTTGATAGAACCATCTTTCTTTTCCTTGAACTACGTAAATACGACAAGAAGAGGGCGATTATCCTTAGTCGCTCAGAAGGGCGGAACATCTTGAAGGCAAATCATTATGACTTTTTGAGATGGAACATTCAAATAAATTGCCCACGGTAATTTGAAAAACTGAATTCTATTCATGCCAATGTTGGGAGTTTCAAAAACAATAAAAATATATTACTATTAGCATATGCACTGTTATAAGATACTATGTTAGCATCTACATTAACATATGTAAGATTATGTTCTCCTTTAAAAATTTCGGTTTTATCAAATGTATATTTTAAATTTGCACTGATTGAATCAATTAGATAAGTGTACCCTCATTCCAACCATAACAATAATAATATGAGAATATATGAATATTCATATGAATGTTATGCAAGACTAGTGAGGACGAAAGAGTAAAACAACGGGAGTAACTGCGGTTCAGTAACCTTGAGGTGCGAAGTTTAGAGACTGACCACATCCGTATCTTTAACCAATGTTTGTGACGATAAATTCAAAGCTTCGAATTAACGTCTGAAAATAAGGAATATTTGTAGATGGCTTCCCTGGGGTTAATCCCAGTTGATAGAATACAATTCACATGGCTTATACGTGCAACAACAAAAATATTTAATGATGATAAATTGAAAACTTGTCTTAGTTATTTTGTTGACTTATAAATGGAAAATTGGCCCATACAAAAAATATGTCAAAGGTAGATAATAAAAAGGCATATGATGAACAAAGCTGCGGAAGGGTTGAAAGTACACTGAACAAATCAGTGGCTACTTCCCATCCAAACTTATACTTCCTTGTGCATAAACTGAGAGGACAGATTCTTAGGAAATTAGAAAAAATAAGGCTTTAGAAAAAGATTTGCCAGCTGAGAAAAAGGTTGCCAATAAATAAAGAAACATTACACAACAGAATAAAGCAGTACATCAAGGAAAACATAAAGAGTGACCTCTCCAGGTCACTTTAATTGTTCTATGTCTTTTTAACTGTTTGCGCTCACTGTGGTATGTGACTAGGCTACAATGATAGAATTAGTCTTTTTGAACGTTAATAACAATAATGACAAATGCATTTTATATAAATTTATAATTAGTATGTATAAGGATGGGGCAAGTAACATAAACAATTGATAAGACAATGCAGAAAGGCCGCTTCATATAATGCCAGATTCGGTTTGTAATGCATGTCAAATAATTTTAGTAACATATAACCTGCTAAAACTAATTCTACAAGCTTATATTGACATGTACTATAACACAATTACTGAGTATACAGTTTTTCTTGAATCGTTTCTTCTTCTTCTTTTCGTTTCACCCTCTTTGGGGTACGCTGAATTAATCATTTCTTGCGCGCTGCACTTTTCTTTGTTCCCAGTAGCTCTTCATTCTTTCTGATCTTCTTTTCCTCTCCTCTTCTGAAATGATAGGTTTAGGTTTTATTTTGGTTTTATCTTGGAATCTTATTCTTTCGTCTTTGGTAATTATCTTAGCAGTTTGGTCAAGCAGTGAATTTTCTGTAATTTTTAATTCTATTAGGTCTTTTTCAATTTCTTTAAACCAGTTCGGTTTTGTTTTACGATTATGGAAAAAATCAAAAATCAAACACTTGTTTCGTTAATCTATTAGAGTTCATTCTAAAAAGGTGGCCGTAAAAATTTATTTTCCTTTTTCTCATAGTATCTGACAGTTTTTCAATTTTCTTGTAGAGAGCTTCATTTCTTATATATACTACCTTATTATCCTGAAATTTTGTTCCTATAATTTTTCTTAAGATTTTCCTTTCCGTTATTTCAAGCTTTTCTATCTGGCCTATGCGATTCATGGTTAATGTTTCTGCTGCGTACAGTGCTTCCGGCTTGATCACTGTTTTATAATGTTTAATTTTGGACCCCCATGAAAGGGATTTCTTATTGTATGTTTCTTTCGTCAATTCGAAGGCCAATTCAAGTTTGTTTTTCCTGGATTCCATTGCCTTGCCTTCATCTGCATTCCAACTAATCCATTCACCAAGATATTTGAACTCTTTTACAATTTCTATTTTCTGTTCTTGGATTTTAAGGTATTTATTTGGGTATTTGTTGTTTGTCATGATTTTGGTCATGTCTTGAATCGTTTATTTTACATGTATTAAAATGTTTTATATTTATCCGTTAATTGTTTTGTACATTAAAAAAACAAGTCAGACTGAACCATTAGCTCTGGTCAGTAGTTAAAGGAAGAAGGATTAAGTTCACTCAAGTGGGATACCAACCCGTTTTCCTAGAACTTCAATATATCGTTTGATGGCAAGTTCTACGGTGACTATTCCCACGACACCTTGGAGACTAAACTGTTTTGCTAGAACGACATTAATGACATTTACCATGTATTTCTGGTTTGCCTATTTATTGAGACTAACATCTTTTTTTATTTGAAAACTTGTGCTAACAAATACTCCCAACGTAATTAACAGCGAATTATTCAACCCATTACACATTTGTAGATGTTCTACCATATTTTAATATGTTTCCAGAATTTTAATTTCGTAATCTAAAATGCTATTCACCCAATTATTCACCGATGAATTCTAGTGAAATTGCAATTATCCTGTAATTGCAATAAGTGTATTGCAAATAGTTATTGTGTTGCTATTACTGGTTAATGGTTTTTAAAAAAAATTACTACAAAATTCACGGTGTTCAACTGAAAATTGAGCCATTTTTAATACGTGCGTTATTTTCCCACGACATTCTTTAAAGTATTGTATTACTTTGTATTTAAATTAACTAATGAATTGCTAAGACATAACAAACGACAAATAAAGCAGTAAATACTTTACTTTATATTTTATATTACCAGAATATATAAACAGCTCAGTGCATGACCAACAACATGTAATAGTCGACCATTGTCACAGAAACTTCTAAAACATTTCAGCTGGACATATATAAACCCATGATTTGACAGACACGTGGCTATCAGGCGAACCTGTGTTAATAAGAACCAAAGTTTGTGAAGTGACCAGTCTCAGTAGGCTATCATGCGAACCTGTGTTGGTAACAACCAAGTTTGTGAAGTGACCAGTCTCAGTAGGCTATCAGGCGAACCTGTATTGGTAAGAACCAAAGCTTGTGAAGTGACCAGTCTCAATAGGCTCTCAGGCGAACCTGTGTTGGTGTGAACCATGTTTTTGAAGTGATCAGTCTCAGTAGGCTATCAGGCGAACCTGTGTTGGTAAGAACCAAAGTTTGTGAAGTGACCAGTCTTTGTAGGCTATCAGGCGAACCTGTGTTGGTAAGAACCAAAGTTTGTGAAGTGACCAGTCTCAGTAGGCTATCAGGCGAACCTGTGTTGGTAACAACCAAGTTTGTTAAGTGACCAGTCTCAGTAGGCTATCAGGCGAACCTGTGTTGGTAAGAACCAAAGTTTGTGAAGTGACCAGTCTCAGTAGGCTATCATGCGAACCTGTGTTGGTAAAAACCAAGTTTGTGAAGTGACCAGTCTCAGTAGGCTATCAGGCGAACCTGTATTGGTAAGAACCAAAGTTTGTGAAGTGACCAGTCTCAATAGGCTCTCAGGCGAACCTGTGTTGGTGTGAACCAAGTTTTTGAAGTGATCAGTCTCAGTAGGCTATCAGGCGAACCTGTGTTGGTGTGAACCAAGTTTTTGAAGTGATCAGTCCCAGTAGGCTATCATGCGAACCTGTGTTGGTAACAACCATGTTTGTGAAGTGACCAGTCTCAGTAGGCTATCAGGCAAACCTGTATTGGTAAGAACCACGTTTGTGAAGTGACCAGTCTCAGTAGGCTATCAGGCGAACCTGTGTTGGTAACAACCAAGTTTGTTAAGTGACCAGTCTCATTAGGCTATCAGGCGAACCTGTGTTGGTTACAACCAAGTTTGTTAAGTAACCAGTCTCAGTAGGCTATCAGGCGAACCTGTGTTGGTAAGAACCACGTTTTGAAGTGACCAAACTCAATATTGCTAGGTAATCCCATCATAGAGGATTCGACTAAAGTTATCAATTGCGTAATAAGATAAACAGAATTCTTTTAGTTTAAATAATTGTCACAATTAGAGTTAAATATTTGAATAATTGGCAAAGTTTGGTGAAGTTACAAATATAATATTGTTGAATGGATGACGTGCTAACGGGAATTGTATCAGGTGAAACTGAATAGTGTAACAAAGTTGTGAAAATCATTAAATAACACTTTTTAAACTTTTCAGTTCTCACTCATTAACAAGGATCAGGATTAACTAACAAATCATCTCAAAAATTTCCCAACTAACCAAGCCTTCCCATCAGGGCTCAACACGTGAAATATTAATGAGGTTTGTTTACTATTTATCTCTATAGCAACCAAGTTCTACACAAATTCAGTCCATGAATTAATTTCACTGATGTACTAAAACACGAGAATTGACTTGTTTTAATCATGTTAACTTTTATGAATTGACAAGTTTCATTCGTTTCGAAATGAAAGCATTGGTATTCAAAAACTTATTATTTTTTCTTCATTATTAAAAGAAAGTCTCATTTCATTTTCATAATCACAGTTAAAATATGCAAATTTCATATTATTTAAATTTTGAAAATTTTATTGAAATACGAAAGAGTTCATAGTTCACTTTTATGTTTCTTATTATTTTCTTTATTTTTTAGGACTAAAATATAAAAATTATTGTTCACTTATTAAAATGTTTTTGGTGTGATCTTCATCGTTGTTAGTTCTTATTTCTCTCTTGCATAAAATGGCAGCTCGAACGTGTTAAAACCTGTACGGTTTAATTTATATATAAGTAACGTATAACTCTTACAAATAGTTTGTAACTTCAAATTGATTTCAAGCGTATAAAATCAAGTGCATAAAATTAATAATTATATAAAGATTTCAAGTGTGTAGAATGGATAAATATAAAAATAACTGTTTTAGTTCCACTTCCACGAAATCGCTCTTCTAATCTTAAATTATTTACTTCGTCGTTGTATAGATAATGATGACTGTAAAAGGAATCGATGAGGCTTTGAACGAATTTATCACTTTTCAAACCCTCTGAATAATGTTTACTCTGTTTTCTGTCTCTGAAACTGAGCACATATATGGATGTTCAAACTGAATTTTTAATCAATGTAGTTTATCCATATCTCCCATTGTTTTAAAAATTAAAGAATCATTTTTATTTCAAGAGCTTATTAAGGAAAACAACTACGAAAAGTCAATTGTGATGACTATTGTCACTTTTTTCTTAATTACCCATGAGTTCCTATTTTTTCTCACACATAGAAAAATCATATGCACGAGATATTGAAAAAAACTTCAACAGCCAATTTAATACTTAAGCAGTTATTTTTTTCGACTTCCTTTCGAACCATATATTTAACTTGACTAAAGTTTAAAATTTTGAATTCTCATTTTAAAAGTTGAGTTTTGAAATCTGATCAAGCACATTTGTAAAAATCTGAATTTGGACTTTTTTCATCAACTTCTAAATCGGTTTCGATTAAATAGCAAAATATATTTATTCAATTTTTTAAAAACATTAAAAAGTGTTTCAATATGAGAAAGTTTGTGTAATTTATTTTTTCGGCTTAAGAATAAATAAATGTCGCTTAAGTCTTTTGTTTCAAGACTGGACTGTCAGATATATACGTATTTTAATTTGGAATTACTTAGTTGGAAAAACAATTAACTTGGAATTACTACTCGTTGTTCATTTTGTTCAAGCAATTATTACAATTGTGTTAGTTTCGGAAAAAATATAATTTAAAAATAACTGATACTTTAAGTAAATTTACAGGCTAAAACCTGTCTAGCGTTTTATTAAATATAAAATTTAGTAGATATAACTAAGGTTGTTTACTAGTCAACTAAAAAACAACATAGTTAATAATAATACGAGAAAAATTAAATGTGAAAGTCCTAAAGGATTAAATGCGTCAACTTTTATTATAGTCATAAAGGTCATGAAACGTTTATTTCAGTTGAAATTTTCCAAAGTTTAATTTTTCAATTGTTAAGAATATCCCAACAAGTACAAGTTAGTGTTTAGAAACTATGATATCACAGACTCGACAATCTACTTATTTATTACACGGACATACTTGCTCAACAATCTGTTTAATGTTTTACTTCACTAATTCATAGTGAAAGATTTTTTTCTTAAAATATTAGTAACAGGGAAATATAAAATGCTCTACTCTCATGGTAGTTTCTACTCCCTGGTTGGTCCTTCAGACGTTAACTTTGAACTAGAGGAATTTCTGAAATGTCTTTGGACAATTGAAGTGTTTAGATAAATTACTGAAGTTATTTAGTAATTTGTCTAAACATAAAGAAGGTAAAAACAGTCAATTATAACTAACCAATTAATCAACATGTTTTATTATATAGAATTGTGCATTATTAACAAATAATTTAAATTTTACAATTCACATTCTGGTTTTCGTAAAAATAAGTTAAAATTCGATGAGACAACCTGACTTATTACCAGATTCGACGGTGACTATACAGTTAGTTTTAACATAAGGCAGAAGTTCACTTGGTATTGCTAACTTGTTGGCTTGGTACAAGGCGATAGCGTACTGTGCTGAGTATTCCTTCAGGTCCTTTGCCAACTTATTGGCGTAGTCTTCCAAGATATTCTTACCAGCTGAATCGTTAACCCGGTCCAGTAGTTTCTTAGCGTCTTCCAGTTTAGTCTGTAATTTCTGTAATTCTACTTCGAAATTATAAGAAAAGTTATTTATACACACGATAGCACTAGATATCGGTTCTGGGATATTGGGTCTCCAACAATTCTCTTCGACCGCCGATCTGGTCATGCTCTTGTACAGCACTTCCGATTGTTCGCGTGCTGCTTTCGAATCGTTTATTGCCTTCGTAGCGTTATTGTAGATTTCATTGATAAAGTTATTGAATCTAGCGACTCCGATGGCGATGTTTCGGTCAGGTTCGGCTCTGATGGTCGGCGTGATGTAGGTTGCGTTAACCTTGTCCACCGCTACAATCGCGTCCCGGATGAATTTAACGCTGTCGTTAAGTTTGCTCTCGATATTGACAATTCCTGTGTAGTTTCTACCGAGAACTGCATCCGCAGAGGCAACTACAGCCTTCTCCGCTTCCGGTATAGACTTGTTGTACCTGTTCCAACGGTTGTTAATTGTAAGTAAGGCGAAATCTACGGCTTTGTCCTTGGTGGCATTGCAAGGGCCACTGTAGATCCTCTCCGGAATAGGACCGATCGTTTGTCTAAGGTAATTCAGCTCGTTGGTAACGTCTTCATCTCTCCACTGGTTCAAGAGTATAGTTTTATTTTGCAGTCCGTACAGCGCTTCTTGCTGGAGCACTTTGGCCTCATTGTTTGCCGGGACGAAGTAGTTCTCGAACACTCTCATGCGCCCTTTAATGCACGCAAAGTATGAATACAGGTCGTTCTTTAAGCTTCCGCAGAACTTATTGATATTGTCAGGTTTCAATAAATTGATCTGTGCTAATAAATCCTCTTGAAGTTTATTTGCTAATGCTATCTGATCGTTAGCGTACAGGGTAGCGTTGGGGAACTTCGGGTATACTGCGTTCCTGGCTTTTTCGATTAACGACTGAGCGTAATCTGTTTCTTGCTTAATCGAGATCTTGGGGCACATTTGCGACGCGGCGTACGTGTGGAGGTTCAAAGTGAGTGTAGCACGGTTCAGCATATTGTTGCCGGTAGCGTTCATCTGAACGTTTCTCCTGTTTAACTCGATCGCTCTGTTTCTGATATCGTTGACCATAAGATTATACGGAGTGATGTTGAAACGTTTCAATTCCTCTAGAGCCAACTCAAGAACTTTCTCATCGTTTATTTTATTTTCCTCAAACAACTTTTGTGCTTCTTCTTTAGCCTTTTCAAAAGCTTTTTTCTCTTCTTCTTCAATAGTTGCCGTAATATTATTCTTCGTGTCCAGATACAACAAGTTGACTTCATCCGAAGCGTTATCCAACTCCTTAGCCGTTTCGTCGATGTACTTTTTGAATTTTGAGCATTCTTGGTCAATACATTTAGAGTAGTTTGTCTTCGAGCTGTAAAACGGTTCACAAGTTTTATTTAATTTTTCAGCATTGAATGCAGATACATTTTTGTACAACGATTCCTGTAATTCTTGTAATTTCAATTCGAAAGATATAAAACTATCAAGATTCAACTTTATGTTGCTGTTGATCTTCGCTAACGAAGCTTCTAACAATGTCTTGATCGATGGTTTCTGGTTGTTATAAGTTGCACTATGTTTTGGATTCGCTGCCCCGGCGAGGTCCAGCGCATCTAACCAAGTCTGGTACGCAGACGTGATGGCGGCAGATGCCGCTTTTGCTTGGCTGCTACTCTCGTTCTTCAGTTCTTGCGGGATTATGTAAAGATTCTCGATTAACGGAGTCAACTCTTCACTAATTATTTTATTTATACTTTCCAAACATTCCAAAATACGTTGACTGCTTGTGGTTTCGTTGTTTTCGTCTCTTGCGTTTCTGTTAATAATTGTAGTCTCATTAGCTCTGTCAATAATATCTTTTATTAGATTTTTCAGCTCTAAATCGGTGGTTACATTCTTTTGTTTTAGTTTTTCGATAATTTCATTCACGTCTTTCACAACATTATCAGTTTTTTCGTTTAATGGTGCAATATTCTTATCAATGCAAGACTTGTATGGCTTAACGAAATCCCACTCGTTCGAACACTGATCTTTCAAATATTGTTGATCGGTTTCCGCGGCTTTGTTTTTCAAATCTTTTTCTAAGTTTTTCACTTTAGCTTCTTCTTCTTTCAATTGGTTTTTGTATTCTTCCACTTTTTTGTTAATTTCCTCAAGTAAATCGTTGACAAGTTTCTGATCTTCTGGAGTTAACGGTGCGTTGGGATCGTCAGCGTTCTGACTGACTGTTGATATAAGTTTTTCTTTTAGATCTTCTACAACTTTATCGTAATTTGAGCTGATTTCTTTGACAATCGAAGATGTTTCATTAACCAATGGATCGACTTCTGATTTAATTTTTTCGTCTGATTTTTCCTTTGTATCTTTTACGTATTTGATTTTTTCTAGTGCTTCGTCGATAATTCGTTGAGATTCTTTGTTTGCCTGTTCGGTTGCTTCTTTCAATACGTTTTCGGTTTTGTTTTTTAAATCTTCCAAAATCTTCTCAGCAGGATCTTTATTAAGGTTTTTCAGTTCTTCAACCAATGGTTGCAACTTGTCCTTCAACTCTTGGTAAGCAGAATCAACGCAAGAAGTAAACTGCGCATTTCCTTTACATTTTTCATTCACTTTTTCGGAAGTGTATTCTTTTTTTAACGATTCAATCTTGTTTTCAACATTTTGTATTTCCTTTTGTCTGTTATTTACTTCATCAACTACTTTCTTCGCTAATTCGTCGATATATTTTTGTTTCTCTTCAACATATTTATTTACTTCAGCATTTGGTGGTCCGGTGTTGTTAAGGTATTGTTTAATAATTTCTCTCAGTCCAGCTTGGGTTGCATTTACATCTGCGGGCAGTGCTTCTACGAGTTTAATTAAGTTATTTAAATCGTTTTTACTATCATTCGCTCCTTTAAGAACGTCTTCCACCTCTTTCAAGGCATTTTCCGATTTGTTCTTTAAATATTCCGCATTCCCGTCAGGATTTGTAGTGTTAACATTTTCACATTCCTTTACCACCTTTTCTTTAGCGTTATTAATTATTTTAATGATTTCTTTCTGTACGTAGTCCACTGCCTCTTCGGTGAGCAGGTTTATAGCTTTGGTCAATTCTTCGACTTTATCGATTGAATTTGTGAGGTTTGCAGTAAACTCGCAGTAGATAGGTTCAACGCATCTTTGAAATGCTTTTTTTGATTGTCTAACCGAAACACACTTGGAGAAAACTACGGCATCGGTAAAGTTCTTGATGTGTTCATTAATAAGTTCTTTTTCACTTTTTAACTGAACAACAAATGTTTTGCTTGTTCCAGTGTAAAACTCAACCAGCGACTCTACTTTCAATTTTGCGTCTTCTATTAATTCTTGAACCTTCTCTTTTATGTCTTCTTTATCTACTTTCGGATTGTTTGAATTTTTCAAACATTCAAATAATGGCGCATACACCTTCTCGATTTTCTCGTTAAATTTTTCCTTCAGTTTATTTACTTTTTCTTGTGCCTTTTCTACGTCATCTTTAACAACAGGAGCTGGTTTTGTTTCACGGTTGATTGTCCTGATGATATCTTTAATACAGTCCTTAACTAGCAGTTTTATAAATCTAGAAAGTGATCCATCACGAAGGTTTTTAATGACATTTGGTTTACTTTTCGCTATAAGTTGTTCTATAATGTCTTGCTTTTTTAGTGGAGATTTTGGTAAGGTGATGTTAATTTCTTTTTTAGCAAGATCTATAGATCCATTTATGCCAAGTTTGTCAAAGAGGTCTTTAGGATACGGAAGAGTTCTTACCGGGAAAGAACCATCTTCTTCATCATCGTCTTCCTCGTCATACCCATCATCCTCATCTTCGTCATCTTCTTCACCTAGTAAATCGGAATCTTCTTCATCATCTGGCAGCGAGGTCAAATCAAATTCTAACTCAGGAATCGGTACGATCGAGTTTGCGTCCTTTGTAGGTTTCGCCTGGAAAAATTATTAAAATTACTTGCAACTTTCATAATATCAATGCTCCAGTTTTATCAATTTATACATATATATATATATATATATATATATATATATATATATATATATATATTAGTTATGGACAATAATTGTAAAAGCTAAAAAATTAGTACTATAATAAATAAGATCATCAAATGTAATCTATTGCTTTTAAATTACTATAAAATTACATCAGTATTATATTTTTTTTCTTTCACATTTTATTCGATGAATACTTTTCAAACAGTTAATTCACATGGGAAAAGAACCGAAACAAAAACTGTATTGTTTTAAAAAAGTGATACAAATAAATGTCAATTAAAATATAGCCATACTGTCATAATTTTAAGTAAAATACGTTTTGAATTTATCAGCGAAAAAGAAATTAATATTTATCAATAAGGAATTATAACAATTTCTTACAAAATATCAAATTTTCAGCTTTGTTTCTTACCTATTTTTCGTTCAATATGACCTTCATGATTGATAAACATTATATTTTAATCTATATAAAGATATATTTTTTATAATTTTTTTTACATATTTTTTACATACTATTAATATTTCAATTTACAAATATTTTTGTCTACTAAGTGAATATATGTAGTATATCAAGCAAACGCATAATAAAAAGAATACTTCCTTATTATTTTCAATAACATTTACAATGATTGTGTTAAAATTACATAAAGTAACCAAATATATTGATTTTATTATTATTTAAAATGGTTTGAATTTTTATTGTTATTGGCGCTAAAACTTACTGAAGTGTTGCTAGAAAGGTAGGAGACACGAGGTTATCACATAAGCGTATTGAAATTTTCATTTCAGTTTAGAAAAACAAGATTTTTTTTGTGTTTAATGTCCGACCAGGGAAACATTAAAACAAGAAATGAACATTTAAATACAGAGCCAATTTTTGAGATTTGATCAAAAATTAAAACAAACTAAGATCCAATTTTAAAAGTTTTTATGTTTGCATTTTTTTAATTACATTTCTCATAAATTTTTGGAAATCATTGTTAATTCCGAAAATATATCTCGTGAAAATAAAAAAAAATAATTTTGAAAATTTTAGAAAAACTGGACAAATTTTTTTTGATTTAAAAAAAACATAATTCTACAAAGAAGAATATAATAGTAGGCACTAACTCACAATCAAAAGAAAATACTTGTTTTAAATTAACATTTTTTTTAGTTAGTTACAGAAATGTTGTGTCTAACGAGTAACCACTTTTATAATTAGTATATATTTATTTTAATTTAAGAAGTATATAATAACCTCGGTAAGCGCTGTCTTGCTCACGTGTTAGGAGCAAATTTCCAAAAATATTTTTTCAAATTTTTTTAAATTGGATTTTTTTATCACAGTCAGCGTTAAAATCTGCATATATTAGCATTTAAAAATTGATAACGTGACAAATTTTAAACATGTTGGAATACAATGAGTACGCGATAATGTTACCACGCTCATATATATACACATATATCTGTCATTCTTACGCGTCTCTGAGCTGCGCACCTCCTCACATTCGTCGGTTTAAGATTCACTTACTGCAGTGAGCTTCTCTGTGTTTAAGTAATATATATATATATATATATATAAAAAACACATATTATTGAGGAATTAGTTAAACGTGAGGTAGTTTATTTCAAAAATTTGTATAATTTATTTTACATGAATATTAAATTTCGTTAATCAATATTTAAACCGCCTATAAATTCAATTGTTACTATAATAATGTATATTGTAATATTGAGAATATGTGGTCTTATGAATCCATTCATGTTTAAATTTCACAAATTTCTTAACACTTTTTCTTAGTTTTTGTCATTATTTTATTGACATAAAACCTATTAAATTGTTTTATATTCCATTTCTATTAGATTTGTTCATTTTCTCACTTCACAAAGTTCTTAAAAATATAGTAATTATTGCGATTTTTTATTTTGATGCCTGTATTCGTTTAGTATTTTCTAAGTTAAAACAAGTTGTTTTTAAATTTCTACAAATTTTAATTCAACTTTGCGTGGGTGCGTTTTAATTCTTAAACCAATGTATCGATTGCTACAAATTTACCGGTTTTTAAGCGTTTTTATCTATTTCGAAAAATATTTATTGCTTAAAAATAACCAAAACGTTTTCCGCTGAAAACCTTTATTATTCAAAAAGAAACGTATATATTCAAAATATAACAATTTTCATTAAAATGCTTGTAAACGTTGCCTTATATTTCCCAAGCATATTGATTTATATTTCACTAAAAAGTACAGTTTTGAAGTTGTCAGCAAAAGTCGGAAAATTCCGATTTCTTAGAATCGTTCTTCCGTAAAAGTAGTTTACTCAAATTTTAAATAAACAGTAACAACTTTAATAAATGTAGCAATTTTTAAGTCAAAGAAATGTAAGGTAAGTCGGCAGCAAAACGTCAGACGCAGTGAATATTTACTTTAATTTTATTTTAGTTATTGCCGAACTGAGCAGTTTCATAGTAACCATGATATATAAGTATCACCGGATTTACAAGTATTTTATTTAAATCTCTTAAATCAATGTAGATAGAGTAGACTTGTTAAGATTTTTGTCTATAATTACCAAAACATATATTTTGTATAAAAAGCGTTTCGCTTGGCTGTGGAATATTTATATTTTTAACAAAATGTTTTAAACCGCTGTTAATAAAACATGTTTTTTATTTTCTAAAGTATTTTTACGTAGAGGGTTCGAAAACGAGTAATTTTGTAAAATTAAAAAATAATGCCGACATTTAAACAAGTCAAACGTATATACCATTGAAAGCAGTAAATAACTTTAATTGATAAAAACATATAAAACATAAAATACATTTTTTTCAGGTCACATAAAAACATGTATATTCCATGAAAATTTTAAAATAATTTTTACAATAAAAATATGTATTATTCCGATAAAGGCAACTGAAGTGAACAGCTGATGGGCTTAACGACCATACCGTATCTTTAGTTCGTAATACTTTCATTTGCCTATTCAAACACACACGCGCGCGCGCGCGCACACACACACACACACACACACACACACACACACACACACACACACACACACACACACACACACACACACACACACACACACACACACACACACACACACACACACACACATTCACTACATAGCTTGGTTGACTAATGTGTAAAGCGACCCGTGCTGATGTAGTGAACGTCACCAACATAAAATGTTTTTCTAACAGAGTCCTGGTATATCTGGCGACCTCCATGGGTACTTATAGCCCTACCCTACCTATTCATGTAGGACTCTGTAGGGGAGGACCTCATTTCTTTAGTTACTTTTAAATATTCCATTAGTAAGGATGTAAAATATAACGAGCAGGGTCAGGATCACCGTTAACGGTAAGGGAAAAGCAACAAAGTAACTGCCGCTAGGACTAAAAACCTTACGTTGGGCAGTTCAGAAACTCAGCAGGCTGACCGGTAATTTAGCCACATCGACCACCAAGCCCCTAGAACACTATATATTCGAATCGTGGTATTAGGAAATCCTTACGTAGCTTTAAAATACCTTTACGTCAATACCTTTAAAAATATTGGTTTCACATTTTTGTAATTTGTACAGAACAAAAAACTGTAGCTGTTTCCTTAGTTTTGTACCACACTATATATAAAACAACGTGGCAGTGAAAAACATCTATTGATTTATTGTATATTTGTGTCCAATAAAGTAGCTTAAACTTGCATGTATGTCTGTTTGAGTATTAATTAGTGCGCTGCAGAATATACAAATTAATTGACTGATATCGATGATATTTCGCATGCAGATGTATTTAAAAATAATACAAAAGAATATTTTTTTATTTTAAAAAAGTTAACTCTTTTGTAGTAAAAGTGTTTTTAAAAATGTTTGTAAAATCTGGTTAAGACTAGTATCGGCTATAACGATTTTAGTAACTAGAGTTGCCAAATATCGAAACAAAATAAAATTGTTTACAATTTTATCGAAAAATTTAGCTATCGATATACAACCGATTTTTAGAGTAGTAAGATCCTCTCAATAAATAAGTAAGTATTTACATAAATATTTATAACTACAATAAATCCTAAATATAATAAATTTTAAAATTTTAAAAGTAGAGTTCGGATATAAAGTTAATAAATCTAAGCAACTGTGTTTTATTTATTTTGCTCTAATACTGCTAAATATTACAGTTTAACTGTGCTAACTTGAATTATGAATAACGAATAGAAAATAATAAAAAGAAAACAAATATTAATATCAAAATTATAATAATAATAACTTTAAAAAATGTGAACATAATTGTGTTAATCGTTTTGTTATGTCGATTTTTATATTCTTCCAATACAAATGTTTTGAGGTTATAAATGACTGCTAGACAGACTGCGTAACGTTTTTTAACTACTTTTAAGACTGTAGCTCTCAGATCACATTTACAGACTCATAGGAAGACGTGCTTTTATAACTAATTAGTAACGGACAAGCAACTAAATCAAGCAAAAACTTACTGGCGATTTAATTTGTTTAGTCAAATTGCCCATTGACCAAAATATAGTTTGAAAATCGTTGAAGCGTATTATACGAGATACACTGAAATTATGAAACCATAACGACTTTTAATATAATTATAACATACATTTCTACTACTTATAAACAATTTTATCAACAAATAGAAAGAGATATAACGTTTGGCATGCAGCCTTGGCCTGCATAGTACCTCCAATTTTCTACAATAAATCTTTACTATGCACTTATAATGGTATATATTTTTTTAATACATAAAGCAGGTACCCCAAAGTATTACTTTATAAAGACAATAAAATATTACCTTGAAAGACAAGTGAAATATATTTTAAAGTAATTTCCACAAAATCGGATCAAAATTTGTTTTGAAAGCAAAATATTTCAAAAAATTTCAAAATTAAAATAGCTTATAAATTATGGCCTGATTTGAACACACACAAAATATTTAAGTTATAACAGATATATTCAGTAAAATAATAACAATTGAAAATATCTTACTTTGTTTATTTTTAAAAAATCTGGTCTGTTAGACTGACACTATTGCCAATATTTTTTTTCTAATAACTTGAAAACCAATTTTTTTACTAAATTTCTCAAAATACATTAATTAAAATTCTGCTATTTAAAGAATCATAAGTTAAACTTGAAGCAAATTTCAATTAGGCCTACTATTCAAGACTAAAGTGAAAAATCAAAGTGAATTCTTACTGAAAATGAAATTTTTGTTGTCTGTTTAACAGCTTACAAATCTTATCTCAATGTTTAAAGGGAATTGTCTTATATTTTAAGTGATTTTTTATTAAAAATGAATTATTGAAGCTGCTGTAATTGTAGGCCCAAACCGGGATCTCAAAATAAGCGACGATCCTGACCTCTAGTTTACTTTCTAGACATTAAATTTTGTTGCCACTCACGTTATTAATTTTGATAAAATTTTATTCAAAATTTACAAAAAAATGAAAACAGCGAACAAGTTCTTTGCCTAAAACAGTTTCAAAATGGCGGCCATTACAAATTTTAAGAAATTCATAACTTTTTGTCTGAAATCTTATAAAACTAAGTTTTTAAGTATAATAATTTTTAAAAAGTCGTAAAAACAATTACCTCCAAAGTAACTATAAAAGCGGCTGCAAACAAGAGCAGACACAGCTTGGAAGAGGCCATCTTCCTAAAAGATGTCGAACTGGGTTCAGAGATACAAACTTATTCAACTTTTATTACAATGGCTGGCAGATAACACAAGCTTACCGTCAAAATTAAGTGTCCTTCATGTTGACGTTATTATTTATTAATTTTCTCAAAAAGTTCTTATTTGTTCTTATTTGCTATTTACCTTGTAAAAGTGCTTTTATTTATGAGGAGTTTTGCATAACAGTTTAATTTTTGATAAGGTCGGTGTACTGTATTTTATTGGACAGATTAAAATGTTTTAATTTAATTGAACTTAGTACGAGATTTTTCCACTTGCGAATATAATGTCCAAACATACTTGCATAAATCTTTATGATGTTACAATTTACATTATGTCGCAAAGTACCTCGCCGGATAAATAAGACTTGTTATTTAGAGTACACGATCAAAATTTGCAAGTCTTCTGGTATCAAAAGTAAGCGGTACGTGAATAAAACGTAGACATACTTTCAACAAAATTATTTAAAAGAAGTATAAAAGAAAAACTTAAACATCTAATTAAAAGGTAAATTTCAATGTTTAAAAAATGTTGTGTAAGATATATACAACAAAACTAAACATTTTGTATCAAAAGTCAGTAATTCCTATAGAGGATAGGCTTCTACAGGGTTTGGCAAATCCTATCCATTCGAGAGCTACTGATCTGTTATCAATTCCAAACTCTCGGGAGGAATGCAATCTTAAAATATCACCATTTTCACTTCGTATCAGTTCCTTTTTATTCCTAGCCACATCTTAAAGCAAGGTTGGAACAGCATACACTTAACCTTAGGTTAGAACTGCGTAATTACCCAGGAGTTTAGCTTTAAGGGTGTTGACTCTGGATACCGGGCGACCACAAGTTTTAATTTAGTCTTCAGTATGCATGCGAGATTCTGTGTGGATTTACTTTTTATTTTCACAATTACCTGTGGTATTTTAATGTTAAAATAAGTCGTAAAAATATATAAAACTGACCCGTGGAGTGAAAACAGTATTGGAATTGGAGGAATGTAACTAACTCCATGGAACCCATAGGTTGTGAGCCGAAACAAACTGTGGGGAAGTTAAGAGGACCTACCCAATCTGAAACGGAAGAAGTGAGAGTAGGGGTCGAAAGTTTTGAATCAGTAATGCTGTCTTCAAACATTTATCGAGAACGCAGAAACAGAAAAGAGAGAAGAGAGAGCTTCGAATTAAATCTGAAATCTCGATATCTCGACCATCAGGAGACTACATTATGTGTATAAGAAACATAACGGTCTTAAATTTGTTTGAATGTCTGTTTTAGCTATCGTTATCAGCAATAACAACTGCATAAATTAGCATTTTAAATTTTCGTAGTCCCGAAAAATTTAAAAAAATTGACGTTGAATAAGATTAATTTTCATATTTTAAATATAAAATTAATGTTTAAAATCCAAAATATAATGTTAAATCATAATATTAATTTCTATGATGAAATACGAATTTTGAAAAAAAAATGTTTGGAAATTAGCGAAACAGATGCGTGCCAAAATTATTAAATCTTAATTGTTCACAAAAATTGAAAAAACTGTTTTTTTATAATACATTTCCAAAGAAACATCGTTATTGCAGGGGCCATTTTTGTATGGTCTAGGATCTGAGCTGAAATGAGATTATTACTTACTTCTAGATTACTTTTTTTTGGAAGAAGTAAGTGGGCGTTATTAAATTGACGCACACACACCCACCCACACACACACCAACACCCACACACACACACACACACACACACACACACACACACACACACACACACACACACACACACACACACACACACACACACACACACACACACACACACACACACACACACACACACACACACACACACACACACACACACATATATATATATATATATATATATATATATATATATATATGAGTCGCCTCGGTGGCCTAGTTGATAGTGTACTGGTCTTTCACCCCGAGAACCCGGGTTCGATTCCCGGCCAGGGTTTGGCATTTTCATACCCTATAAATCATCCCATCGTCTGCATTAGCCCAAGTGTGCACAATAGTCGGATATTAAACAAAAAAAAAATATATATATATCAAATATATATATATATATATATATATATATATATATATATATATATATATATGGGTTACATGAATTTGAACACTTAATTATATAAAATAACACTTTTCCAAACGTCTTTATGTTTCCATACTTTCGAAAACCACAAGTATACAAGATAATGTTCCGAACCAAAGAGAAAACAATGGTCACATCAGTGTGACACCCAGAACTTCAGACTTTTTACGGTGTTAGGAACTTAGCATCTCTCCTAGCCTAACGTATTCGAAATTCCTAACAGACAGATGCACCATCTGTGGTTCAGTGATATAATGTTCGACTGCCGGTTTCATTTTCCGACCATTTGTTAGGAATTTAGAATACCTCCTGACCGGAATTCTTTAAAGAATATGATACCCGTGGTTCAAAAATGTCTTTTAATACATACATATACTACAATCTTTGTATATTGTGTCGGCTACAACCACACTTCATAACAACCCGTGAATGAACACTACTGTATTACCCTATCCAAAAGGCTTTCCCAAAATAATGTTCCAAAATCTATCGGAAATTTCCTGCTAAAATTTGTATTAACCCCCTCAAAAAAAAGGAAGAAGTGTAAGCAAAACTATGTATTCACCCCCTAGACTACTGATCCGTTTCTCCCCAGCACGGTCTGGCGAAAAATGTCGTCATAGAGCACTAGTCACTTCCCCAAGAACAGTTGGTCCTCAAGCGGTCCTCCGGTACACCGCCCCCACAATCCACTAACACTCTGGTCACCCCAGAATCGACTGACCGCGAACTACTCCTTCCCCAAGCTTTTTTATAAATTACTGTTCTACATACCCTGTTGTTTATCACAACAAACATTATGTCAGCAGTTTCATAATTTTTCTGAGTCTGTCAATAGTGTGTACTCTGTGGCTGTATCTCCTTTACAGTACTTAAAACTAATAACTAAAGCAATAATTTTATATCCTAACAACGGACATACTTTCTATAGCTTTGACTCAGCTAGTTGATTCAAAAGGAGTTGCTTAATCAAAGCCTTCGAAAGGTTCCAAATTTCCTTCGTCAAAAGCAACCGTCTTTCAGAGAATTTTGTTGTTTCTCACTTTCCCCAATATACTTCGACATTAAGATAAAGCTATGATAATATTAACTGAATTATATTAAAATAATAAAATGTTTCAAACATTTTTGTTTCACGTTTTTGGAAACATTTCTGATATTAAATATTTCTACTGCTACACGTGCCTTTTCGTGTAGATACTTATAAATTACAAAAAGCTCTTATCTTGGCATAACGTTTGCAACTTAATACTAGTAATTGCAAGAGTTTTACAGCCGTAGCAAAAAGAAAGTTTTTAATTACAGTTTTGTAAGTCCGCGCCAAGGTCTGTGCTTTGTGTAGTGAGTATTTGGAAAAAATGATAAGGAGATTTTGGTCGGAAAATAAATCCTTAGACGTAGCATCCTACCAAACGCAACAATATGTTTTGAATTGATAGAACACGGATATGAATAAAGTAATGGTAGTGGTCATGTATAACGCTCCTTAAATAACACTATTTCCGTAAAGTTATTCATTGCCAGTCGATTAGCGTAAACAGTAACACATAAATTATTATTAATATAAATATTTTAATTTTTAATTTTGAAATATTTATTTGTATGACTACGAGAAATATAAAATAAATAATTTAATTATTTGTATTTTAACCATCAACACCTTTAAGATCAGGCGATCACCAAATGCGGAGCGGAGTTACAATGAGCTGAACGGAGCGGAGCGGAAGACAAAAAACGGCAACCGGAAGCTGAGTTCAGTCATTTTAAAGAATGCGTTTGTATCTTTTAAATATAAATGTTTAGGCCTACTGTATCTGATTCTAGGAAACCACTACGTTTAAAATCTTAACATAGACAACGGTAACCAAGGTAAAGAGAAATAATAAAGTGGGGGAAGCGGAGCCAGCTTCAAAACCAAACCTAGACACAATCGAAGCTACTCGGAGCGAAGGTCAACAATGTCTTCCACTCCGCTTAGCGCAACTCCGCTCCACTCAACGCAACTCCGCTCCGCATTTGATGGCCGCCCAGCCGAATATTGTATTATATAAGATTAATCATTAGGAATTGTTTAAAATTTCGAGAGTAACTGGATTGACTGCAGACAGAAATTATTATAACCGCCGAGCGTCACAGATCGAGATTAACGGGCGAGGGCAGCAGGGCTGGGTAAAATTTCTACAAAGAAAATAATTAAATAACATTCAAATACAGTAATTCTACACTAATATTAAGTTATTATCAGAAGGTATCCGTAAGTATTTTCGGTTATATTATATAAAAAATTATTTAGAAGAAGCGCATAAAGTATGAAAGAGGAAATTTCATATAAATTTTATTGCACAAAATTTATCTCCACTTTCTAGAATATTTTTAGAAACCGTTTACTTTTGTGTATTAGTTCATTTTTTATTTAGAAATTAATAAAATTCAAGATTAATTTTAACTGTCCCGTTTACTTTTTTTACATATTTCTCCAGATACTTAGTAATTAGTAATAATACCGTAATTTTTTTCTCCTTTATAGTTTAATTTACATTTAATCTTTCATTGCTAATTTTCCCAATTTTTATGTTTAAAATTTGATTTTATTGGCCGAAATTTATGGTCTTTCTTGTTGGAAATAATATTTTATTGAAATTTTAAATATAGTATTATGACAAGGTAATTTCTATTTAGGAGATTTGGGGAGAAATTCTGTTTGCTAAAAACAATGTTTTAAACGGTTAACAAATTATTTTATTTCATTTTTAAGGTATTGGTATTTATGACTATTAGTTATTAGTTTAAGATTTGCAAATAAACTAATAAGAAATAAAATATTGAAGTACATGTTTTTAAATCACGCACCGAGCCTTGCACTAATAAACTACATATTAATAAGAATGGATAATTTGACTTTTAGACTGTTGCTCGTATAATATAAGTAATACTTTTGAAACGTATTTGAAGCCTAAATATAAAAATTACTTATTTGATTTTACCCATAATGCAAAAGATAGAGAAAACCTTTTTAAAGTTGCTGATGAATTTTAAAAAAAGACGTTTTTGAGTTTGTTTTCATATTTTTTCTTGGTTTGAGCAGTTACTAAAACCGTTTGTGATAATTTTTTTAGAGATCGGGCATCTACGTGTGGTAAGATATAAACGGATGGAGACGAGCGAGATTTTACATAAGCCCTTGGCTTTTCCTAGGGATTCTGCTTTGTCTTAGTTTTGATTTTAAACTCTCATTGAATTGGAATTTCAGTAAATCTTGCATCCGTAAATTTATTTTCTTTTAAAATTTGCTACTCTAACTCGAGTTAAGTATCTTGTAAACAAAAATTTAATTTGAGAAATCAGTTTGGTTTTTCTATCACGTTCTGCTTGGGTACTGAAAGAATTTACTTGAGCAAAATAAATCATTTAATAGTATTTATGTCAAAAAAAAGATTTAAAAAATGCTTTTCAAAAGTAAAAATTAATAAGCAGAGATTTGCAAATCAAACCTAAATGTTTAATTTCATTTAAACAATGAATGAGTATAGTTCTTGTAATAATACCCACACAATATTTCATTATCGATATTTTCATAAAAATTGTTTTAAGCTTGTACACTGAGTAAATAAAAGTAAGCTCTTTATTAAATATTAAAAATTCTTATTCTAACAATTGATGTCAATAATGAGAATCGATTATTTCGAAACGATATTAAATGCCGAAAACGTAGTACTGATCAATTTATAATTGTGATTTTTATCACTGAAATACTCCAGACTGTAACATATTTATTCTGTTCTCAAGATCGGAGTGAAAAATAAAATTGTCCTAAGTTATGAAAGTAAAAATTCGTAACATACTATTTAAAAGCAATGATAATGACATTCACAGCTGTCACGGTTTTTTTTAAATGCCACAGAGCGTCTGTTTCGGTTATTTATAGAAGTGTTAAAAAACTTATCGTCCATCACTGTGTGTGTAAACACATGGTTTACCATATCTCGGTATGTACTGAGGCTTTGCACAAGTTAAAGCTTGCAGAATAAACAACGAACTTTACAGTTTTATCAAATATTTACTCAACTATAATGTCACATTAAGTCTAATACTTTATTTTATTACTTTCTTGTCAAAAATGCAACATGACACTATTTCTTGAACATATTTTAAAAGAACTGTATTGGCTTTTTCAAAAACATAATTATTTTAATCTAGAACAAAGGAGATATTTATTTTTTGAAAATGTGCTTTTTGAATTGCCAAAACCCAGCAGTACTTAATTAACACCGATCATTGCATCTAGAGTATGATATAAGTGATAGTAAAAAAATTATATATTTGTACATAATTGAGTTAAATAATTTATCGTTTGAAATGTTAGCCACATTTAATTCGAACTAGACTCAAATAAACTGTTTTTATTAACAGCCTAAAAAAGTTTGTTATTCAAAGAAATTCATTCAACTGTTTTAAAGTAAAATCAATTTAAAACCTTTTCGAAAATAATAATTATTTTATTTTACATATTCTTGACAAATAATCTATAAAAATAAGTATTTTTATATTTAAATTTTGATTGTAAATACAAAAATGAACCCGATGTACATTAGGGTTAATTTTCACATTTCTGAAAATTTAAAATTAAATTTAAGTATAATTTTAACGTATCGACATGCGCGTTGTATCTCATATAACTTTTGGAAATGCGTCATAGATCATGCCAGTAAACCATCTGTTGGATGCAAATGGAGAAAATAGTTTGAAAAATTCTTCTTCCAAAATAACAGTAATGGAAGCAATCAAGTTTTTAGCTGTTATGATAGAAGGATATTTCTAACAATATTTTTGAAGTGAAAATTTCTTTCGGCACTATTTGTGTCCTTAATTAATGTCGTTAAATTATGCTCGGAAGTGAAACAGTCGTTCGGTTTTTTCAAAAGAAGTATATTTTAGTCTACTAGTGAGCTGACTATCCAAGCGCATTCGTGGTTACGTACTATGGTCTCTGTTATGCAAATTTGTGAATACAAACTCTTTTGCTGACTTTGACTTTTCTAATTTTTTTTTATATTTCATATTTTAAATTTTATAAGAAATCAAGTATTTTATTTTAAATGTGTTTACATAGAACCGTGCGCATATAGTACAATATAACTGCAATGTTATCATTGATTCCCTGTTGAAATTAAATCTTTCAAAAAAAAGTACCTTTCTCTTTGGTCACAATATTGTAATACAGTATACTGTCGATCCATCGTAGCTGTCACAAAATGTTTTAGTTAAAATATAACTTGTAATTACTTGCACAACATTGTTATTTAGCATACTGTAGGTAGTAATTTTAAAATGCATATTTAAATTATAAATAATCAATGTAATATAAACTAAATCATCAGCCCAGTTAGCACAAACTATTACAGTTAAATTTACCTTACACATTGGCTATTGGCTGAATACGTTTCTTCAATATTTGATACACAAATCAGTTCGTTATTAACTTTTAAATTAATTGAAATCCATACACTACATATCCAGTCAACTCATTACACTTATTAGAGCTTTGACAGTTGGATGATTTTATTTTCTACACTATTAATGTTTTATATTCGTCCATCATGAAGTGTCCATTTTATAGTTCAAAACAATGTCAATATTGTTATTTACTGTACATTGAAATTAAACCTTCCTGTGAACCAGATTTAGTCAGAACGACAATACGAAAACAAAAATTATATTATCAATTTATTTTTGGCCACCATATTTTACAAACTGCCCAGCCAAGCAAGTACAAGTAATAAAATAAAAAATAATACTAATAACAAAGACAATAATAATCTTATGTTGTCTGGTCTTCAGAAGCGTTTTTTTAAGAAATAGTTTTTTAAACAATAATTATAACATTTTAGACTTGTAATTAAATTTCAAAAGTTTTCAGCGCTACTAAATGCAACCTTTAACTCAGATTTTCAAAAATGTGAAAAGATAAAAGCCAGACATCAGATAAGATTTGGAATGGCTACCATTTTGAAACTGTTGGATGGATTTTACTGCGCAACAAACGTGTCCAAGCTGTGTTATTAAAATCGATTTTAGTGCCATAATTGAATTAATTGGCTTATCAAATTACATTAGTTACTTCGAAAATTTAAAAAAGTATCCTGACAGTTGTCAAATTACATAATTTTCATTGATTTTGTAATTTGTAAAAGTTCACTTATGCAGATTTTTACGCTGAATGCAATAGTGACATTTGATTTTTTTTAAAGTGTAACATAAAAATCCGTGTAACTAAAACACACACACACACGCGCGCGCGCGCGCGCACACACATACATTCACCTACAGGTTGCTATTACGGTAGGTATCTGAGGGGAAAGAGTAACAATTAATTATAATATCGCAGACGAAGTCTAGGTTATCAGCTGGTATAATAGGCCTACATCAGATAAATTTAGGTCTTAAAAGCGAATTAAATTAATTTTTGTTCGTTACTGCAATGGTAATTTTCCCTCAATAAACGGAATACATAATCTCAATTTAAAACTGTTATATATAAATCACTTTGCAGATTCCATGAGTCTAACAAAATGGTTTCAGTTTTTATGTTTATCAGTTTGTATGCCGGTGCACACTCTGTGTCCCTAATTTGCATGAAATTTAGCTCGTACGTAATTTGAATAGTTGTGCTTTTCTTTGATTCACTCTCGAAACGTAAATCTATTTGATTAAAAAAATTTTAAATTATGATGTTTGAAATAACTAAAGGTGATAAATAAGCACTGTGATGAACCGATTTTAAAAATCTAGTCTGACTTTTCATTTTTATTTTTGTCAACAGCTTCCAAACCTGATTTTTTTAGAGGCAGTAACAACACACTGCTTATTAATAAGTTGTTTTAATTTTTATTAGTTTTCGTTTTTTAAAAATAGTATATTATTTGTAAAAAACGTTAAAAGGAATGTTTCACGTGTTTCATTGTTTACAATCAAACGTTTGTGTAATAATTATATCATAAATATTTCGCAAAAAAAATCCGAGTTAAAATTTCAACTTCAAAAAAAATGTATCTTAAATTGCACGACTTAAAAAAAACAAAAACTATTAGAAAAATATTTTAAAAAACTATTTTTTTTTTTGCTGCCGTTGTTTTTTTCAAGATTTTTATTGGACAGAAAAACAAAACTGCTGCACCGAATTATTTAGTATTTGGAAAGAAGATGACTTCAGTTTATGATTAAGGTATCTTATAAAAACTAATGCAAAGCGTATACATTCTTTGAAGCGACGACAGTTTATATTTATTACATTATTTATGGCATTAATATTCTATGTTGGAAGTGCAGTTATAACAGTCTGTAACCGTTATAATGATTACATATATGGTTATATCTTTAGACAGTGCTTCTTATAATATGACATTGTTTTTAATATTAAACTATATTTCTATGAAATAATCAAGGCAAACAGCGGTCTCACTGACGTGATAATTTGGATTTCCAACAATATTTTCTTTTACCTTAACATTTTTGAAAAACCGTTTTCAGTTTTTTCTTGCGGATCCCTCGCAGAAGCTCTGTGGTCCCCGACATGTCAGATTAAGGGTTTTTTGTGTACACCTATAATTTCACCTTAAACCTAGATCCAGTATAACATTAAAATCTAAAAATATTAGAACTTTAAACTGTAATGATAAATCTAAAGTACAAAAATAAAGCTTAATCGCTTTTATAAAATATATCATTTTCGTATATTTAGTAGAATTTGAAAGTTAAAAATTCTAATAACGCAGATTTTAACATTAGTTGTGATGACAACATAAGATTTTTAATAAATTTTAAGATAAAAAAGTTGTACTTTTTAAGATTTGAAATAACAGCTAATATGGAAGTGTTGAAAGGATTTTGACGGGAAACAACCTAGCGCAAACCTCAGACAAGTTATAAAACCTGGTCAAATTTTTTTTAACATTTAAGTGTTAACACGCAATCGCAAAACACACACACACCCACCTACCCACACACACACACACACACACACACACACACACACACACACACACACACACACAATCGTACAATTTTTGAGCATAGGTGATATTCACAATAGCTAACATAATTCTGTTACACAATCCATACCACTGATTTTGTCAATATTTTAGTTTTTTTATGGGAAGTGTAAAGATTTCATTTTTATACCAGTTAGACTAAAAAAGACGGTTTATCGACGTAACACACTAGAAACGTTATTTGTATTAATTAGATTTGTACCTGAGTACAGGTCCATGTTCTAGCGAACTGGACTATTCTACTGACTCAGCTAAGAACGCTACTCGAATATTAATAGAAATCACTCAAAAACTTTTTAAGTAACAGTTACTTTTTTTTGTTAATTGTACTTTTCATTCAATGAGATCCAGTAACTTACCCGTACCTTCTGCGTTGGTTTATTTAAACCAAGACAGTAACCAACATTTTTGCAGGGAGGCTTCACATTTAAGGCTGCATTGTGCAGTGATTTTTAAAGGTTAAAAGTTGAATATTTAGAACTATGAAATGTTATTTATTTATTTTTCGTTTTTAACATAAAATATTAAAAAATGTAGGTTACGTATAGGACATAGATAAACCAGTGAAACTGAAATTAATGCAAAGAGAAATTAAACACAGAAGATATATGGTTACAATTAAAAAAAACAATATTTATTTCTTTATATATATTTAATATTATTAACAATACATATATATAGTTGAGAAAATAATAAGTGCGATGAATTTTAAATAGGCTATACAATGATTGACGAGAGAAGTAATAAAGTCTAAAAGAATTTATTTTGTATGAAAAATCAATAAATATAACTTTTGAATAAATAATATTATAAGATTATATATTTTAAAAAGAAATATATATATGTTTGGAGTGGCATTTCAATTCAACAAAACTAATGATGGGTAAACTTAAGGTAAACTCAAGTAGGCTGACTACAATAGGGAGTAATATGAGCCGTATATTTTAACTGTGAGTTTGAGTGGAGAGAACTTTTCCTGAATTATTATTTATGTGTGGTTATAACTGTGAATATAGATGAGTCTTGGCTTCAAAACAATAACCCGAAATTTGAGAGTGAACACTACGAGTAGAGATTAAATGAAAAACAAAATAATTTTATAAAAAACCTACTGTGGTAATTTAAATATTGCATTAAGATGTTTTCAAATAAAAATATAAGGTAAGTTATTTTTTACTTTATTTCTACATTATTGTGATTATAAAAGTTATCACTAACCCTTCCTTAGCCATGCGATTTAATATAATCGTTGTATACTGTCGCCATAAAAACTATATTGGTCATATTTAGACCAGGTGGCCCCAAATTGGGAGCTGAGTTGACCCAGGCGGAGCGAAGATGAGAGGAATGAAGATGAAAGGAAGCGAAGTTCAGTCAGTTTAAAGAATGCGTTTGTATCTTCTAAGTCTAAATATTTAGGTCTACTCTAATTCTAACAAACAACTGTGTTTAAAACTGTAACCTAGGCAACAAGAAATAATAAATTTGGAGACGTGGTCATCATGGTGGATAAGCTGAGTCATCTAGTTCAAAATCAAACTAGTTAAGAGTCCAAACTAATCGACGCCGTTTTATTCTGTTCAGCTCCGTTACGCTTTCAGTAGCCGAACTTAAATTGAAAACAAACAATAAGTTAGGTTTTAAATGCGTAGCCAGCTCCGATCCGCATTTGGTGGCTGCCCGATCTTAGACTGTCATAGACAGACTATTCTATAGATAATTTAATCTTTATCATTTCGTAGTTATAATTTCGTTATATTTTCTCAAATTTATTCCGTGAATACCCAAAAAAAATTTGCGTATTTCCAACAATCTGAAATTTTAAAAATTGAAAACTATTCCTAATTTATCAAAATTTATTGTCAAGTTTGGCTCAAATTTTGGTCATATATTTATAAAAGTGCGTAACAAAAGTAAGTATTCAAATTTGAAATAAAATAAATTTACTGTTTGAAAGAAGGCCTACATCGAAAACAAATACGAAGAAAGGAATTATAATAAACCAATTTTTAACATTTTACTGTAGATGTTTTTTATTTCAAATGTATATTAACTTATTGTACATTAATATTAAGTACCCCATTTGAGAAATTAGTCTAAATTTTTCGGTGTTTTTGAAGAAGTGATTGAATTTAAGATAATTTGTGTATTTCTTAACAATTGATTTTTATATCTAATCGTTAGATTGAAAATCGTATTTATGTGATATGTGTTGAAATTTTCAAATCATAATTATATCGAAGAAAAAATAATAAACGTAACAATTGTTGGATTGGTTTTTCTTCTTTGATGTTATTTCTAATTTTATTTATGATTTTTTTTGTATGACTCAATTTGAGCAATTTCTGTTGAACTGATTTAGAGATAGTAAACTTTATAGATAAAGATCTGGATTTTTGAGAAAATAATAATTCAATAATAAATAACAGTTTCTGAATATAAGAAAATTTGTTTAATGGTTTATCGTTTTTTATTTTGCTTCTAATCGTCTCAGCATCATTTAAAATCTTTACCTAAAAATTTACAAAAAATCCTTGATATATTAAAAAAAACTTAGTAACTTCATTTTGAATTTCAGTACAAATAATTAATTTCGTTAATGTGTGATATGTTTTGTTATTTTAAAACGTAGTTATTTATGGTATTAGTTGACAAAATCCTCACTTGAGTGCAGCACAGTGTACATTTTGGTTTGCTTACATTAAATCTAGTTTTGCATTTAAAAAATTGCCAATTTGTGCTGTTTAGTAAATGAATTATTTTTTGCAGAACATTTTTCACAATCATTAAAGTGAATATCTTATTTATACCTAGAGCATAGCTAACGAACACGGTTATGCTATCAGATAACATTACTTGGAAATAAAACTAAACAGAGAAGTTGTAGTAAATTTCTACAACTTCTGTATTAAATCTGTAAAAAGTAAATCTGTAAATCGAAAAAAATCTGTAAATAGTAAATTCTTTACAACTTCTGTAGGAAGACTGAATAAAGATAACCTGCTATCTGGAAGAGTTCCACAAAAATTTTCGTCCAAGTTAACTCTTATTAAAATAAATGTCTATTGAAAGCAATATTGGAAAATGATTATTATTGTATAGCCTGACATACATAAAAATAATTAATTAAATGTAATTAATTAAAAATAAAAACATGTGAAATAAACAATATTAAATTTATTATATGAATTGATAAATATTGTATTATTCTGTATATTTGAGTTGTACAAACAATTCTAATAGCCTACTCTAAACGTATTTTTTTAATAATTATTATTTATTTGTCAATAATTTGAAGTTGGGCTTAATATATTTGTGTTTTTCTTTGGTTATAATACAGGCTAATTAGGCCTAAATATAGTTCGTTACATTTTTTTGATAATTGACAAAACGTTAACATTCAATTTAAATTATTGTTACAAAGTAAATCTATTAAATTATTCGTAATTTGTTTTGATATTTCTTCAAAAATCTGGTTTAGTAGATCTAGCTATCGTTAAAAATTCACAACATCGATCGAATTCCTTAATACTTAGATTTTGTTTAAATTTGATACAAGTTGATTTGAATATTAAGAGATTTGTTAACGGACATATTTGTATGCCAGTTTGACCAGTGAAAACCACCCGTGTTAAACGGATCTGGACGCGCGCAAGTTCTGAGACGAAACAAACACGTAAAAAAGAGCTTCGAATTATCGAAATAGCTAACTAGTTTTTTTTAATACACGCCAGAAACGTAATTGTTTTTATTTCATATTAACTGTATATAACAGTTTCGCTCAGGTTGTAAGTTGAAAATGTTCTTAAAATATTTGTTTTGAAACTGTTAAACTGACCATTAAGTTTGATTACATAAATTATATTTTATAACGCAATTTATTTATAACACCAATATTAGATTTTCATTATTATTTACAGCTAATCCTTATCGTTCATTCCCTAAGAAAACTTTCTCCCTACATAATATAAATGTATTATAATTGCTAAGAGTATAATTAAGATGATGTTCGCCACCAAATTTGAGACACAGAGCTTTGAAATAAACCTTTTTAAGAATTACTAGTACCCCAAAATATTCTTTTCATACGGAATGTACAGGCTAACGACTCTTCAAAAAAACGGTAATTTCAACGTAAAGTGTCAAAATATTACCATAAACCTCTAATACCTATTTGTCAATGAACTACTTTCTTAGGCCTCATGAATACGTTTTTTGCATTATTGTTAAGGGATTTAACCTTTTCAATAACGTATTCCTCTTTTAAAGTGAAAACTTTTATGGTCGCGGTTGACAAACCATGGGTGTAAACATTTGCTTTCGCGTCACAGCATGTATAATTGTCTTGTATATACGTAGACTTAAAGAAACTACTTCTAAACAGCTGATTTCGCGCAACAGCTGTTGCTTCAATATCATTTTAATTGAGGTTATGTTTATTGTTTTTGTTAATTTTAAAAATGTGTATTTTCTAAATATGTGTAGTTAAATTATGACCTACAACAATATTCACTTTTGTCGGCACTACCCTAAGTGCTACATGTAAGTTTTTTAGTAGTATGGACTTTTCACACCATGTTACCTTCCACCGATTTAAGGCCACTCCCTCTACCAAAAAAGGCAAAGTCTAACTGAGTTACGCAGAAAAGTCAACAGGCAGTGAGGGATTCAAGCCTAACACACTAGTGACCAGGAACAGCGCCTTAGATCGCTCGGTCGTTTGACCTGCCTGAAATGTTTCATTTAACAAGTCGTACAAGTTATTTGTTATGTGAAACAACTTTGTGTTTACTGCTTAAAATTTTTTAATTTATTTTTGGAAAAACTTCTTCAGAGCTAAACAAAATTATGGAATTAGTTTTGTATAAAATGGACGTCCCGGAAAACCGGACTTGGTATTTAAATCTTAATCATATTATATTTCCAAATATAAACCTAAGTATTTGATTGTCGGGTACAAACAACAACAAAATTCATTAAATCAATTTCTTTGTTTGTTATTCAATCACGCGTTAACTACTGGGCCGATTGAAATTAAATTTGGTATGAACATGGTTTAGGTACCTGAGATGAGCATAGACCTATTTGCGTTTTTAAAAAAAAGCCAGTATACTAATTACCCAGTTCAACTTAATTATTTAGTATTTAGTTTTGTGACATGCGTTAACTGTATAAGAGTGACGTTTTAAATGTTATTATATATTGGTAAGTGTGAATAATAAATGTTTAATTTATTTTAAACGCCACCATACTACTTACTCAGTCCAACTTAATTATTTACTATTTAGTTTTGTGATATGGATTAACTGTACAACAGTAATGTTTTAATAATATTTTATATAATATAATATTATAATCTGAAAGTTTGTGTGTGTGTGTGTAAGTGTGTTTGTTTGTCATTCAATGACGCATTAACTAATGGATTAATTGACATCAAATTTGGAATGAACATGGTTTAGGTACCTAATACTCCCGTTTTAAAATGTTAAGCCTAGTTACTATTTATTACAAAATTATTGTTTATAAGCTTACATTTGCAATGATTTTAATTGATTTTTTCAAAAATATCTCTATAATTCCAAACAACTTGCCATTCCGATTTAAAAGATTACGATTTTCATTGAAGTTGACATTTATTATAACAATTAATAAGTCACAAGGTCACACGTTAAGAATAACAGGAATACAATTGGAAACTCTGTGTTTCTTCCACGGTCAGTTAGGTTAAATGTCGGCTGTTCTAGAGTGTCGAGTAACACAAATCTAATTGTGATATCTTGGCCGAAAACTAAAAATCACGTAATATTTCATATAGAAATATATTAAATTTAAGTAATCCTATTCTGAATTTGAAAATTGAATGAAAAAATTTTGTTAACTACATAATTGCTGGCGAAGCCGCGACGGGTAACAACTAATGGTTAATAAACTAAAATAAACCATTGTCGGTCATAATGGTTGAAAGAAAGTTGTTGCAAAGTTTGTGCCACAGCGTGTTGCCTACGTCATGTCGGAAAAGATATTTATTCCAGTTTTCCTAATTTCACGGTTGAGCGACGTGTCGGCAAAACCAATCAAGCATTTTGCGCCATGTTAAATTTGATTCGATCTGGCAACAGTGTACGTTATGCGAGTTTGCGATTCGCACGTTCAGAGCCAATGTTAAATTGGAAAACAGCGTTAAATGAATTCGTGTTTGATTTAGCGTTGCCTAATAGTGCCTTTGAAATTTCATCTGAGGGCTTATCGATCGTTTTTTTAATAATTTATGTCAAGTCTACTTTGCCTAAAACACAAAGTGTGAAATTGAAATAAGTCTCAAAACTGGCAATATTGAAATTAATTTTGAATTTAAATTAGTTGTGAAAATGAGAAATTTTTGCATAACTTTATTGCGAAAAAAAAATTAATTATGTATGGAACAATATAGTTGTTGAAATATTTTGTAATGGTTGTAAAGATATCTTGCATACAACAATATCATATAAGAAATTGATAATTGAAAATGCATTATCTTAGTTGAACGGTGATATCTAACTGTAATTTTTCTTGTCTTTTAAGTAACATTAATGTGACTATGTTCCATAATGAATGAAGCAGGCAATTCGTGTTACATTTGTTTATTCATATTAAATCTTCACTGGGTTCCGGGGCTTAAGGAAGTTAAGGGTAATGAGGAGGCGGACTGGTTGGACTGGAATCTGTTTATCGTTGGACTAGAGCCGGTTTTAGGGATATCTGCCAGGCCGGAACATCAATGTGATTAAGTTCCATAATGAATGAAGCAGGCAATTCGTGTTATATTTGTTTATTCATATTAAATCTTCACTGGGTTCCGGGGCATAAGGAGGTTAAGGGTAATGAGGAGGCGGACTGGTTGGACTGGAATCTGTTTATCGTTGGACTAGAGCCGGTTTCAGGGATATCTGCCAGGCCGGAACATTAATGTGACTAAGTTCCATAATGAATGAAGCAGGCAATTCGTGTTACATTTGTTTATTCATATTAAATCTTCACTGAGTTCCGGGGCATAAGGAGGAGGAGGCAGACTGGTTGGACTGGAATCTGCATATCGTTGGACTAGAGTCGGTTTCAGGGATATCTGCCAGGCCGGAACATTAATGTGACTAAGTTCCATAATGAATGAAGCAGGCAATTCGTGTTACATTTGTTTATTCATATGAAATCTTCACTGAGTTCCGGGGCATAAGGAGGAGGAGGCAGACTGGTTGGACTGGAATCTGCATATCGTTGGACTAGAGCCGGTTTCAGGGATATCTGCCAGGCCGGAACATTAATGTGACTAAGTTCCATAATGAATGAAGCAGGCAATTCGTGTTACATTTGTTTATTCATATTAAATCTTCACTGGGTTCCGGGGCTTAAGGAGGTTAAGGGTAATGAGGAGGCGGACTGGTTGGACTGGAATCTGTTTATCGTTGGACTAGAGCCGGTTTTAGGGATATCTGCCAGGCCGGAACATCAATGTGATTAAGTTCCATAATGAATAAAGCAGGCAATTCGTGTTATATTTGTTTATTCATATTAAATCTTCACTGGGTTCCGGGGCATAAGGAGGTTAAGGGTAATGAGGAGGCGGACTGGTTGGACTGGAATCTGTTTACCGTTGGACTAGAGCCGGTTTCAGGGATATCTGCCAGGCCGGAACATTAATGTGACTAAGTTCCATAATGAATGAAGCAGGCAATTCGTGTTACATTTGTTTATTCATATTAAATCTTCACTGAGTTCCGGGGCATAAGGAGGAGGAGGCAGACTGGTTGGACTGGAATCTGCATATCGTTGGACTAGAGCCGGTTTCAGGGGATATCTGCCAGGCCGGAACATTAATGTGACTAAGTTCCATAATGAATGAAGCAGGCAATTCGTGTTACATTTGTTTATTCATATTAAATCTTCACTGGGTTCCGGGGCATAAGGAGGTTAAGGGTAATGAGGAGGCGGACTGGTTGGACTGGAATCTGCATATCGTTGGACTAGAGCCGGTTTTAGGGATATCTGCCTGGCCGGAACATCAATGTGATTAAGTTCCATAATGAATGAAGCAGGCAATTCGTGTTCAATTTGTTTATTCATATTAAATCTTCACTGAGTTCCGGGGCATAAGGAGGAGGAGGCAGACTGGTTGGACTGGAATCTGCATATCGTTGGACTAGAGCCGGTTTCAGGGATATCTGCCAGGCCGGAACATTAATGTGACTAAGTTCCATAATGAATGAAGCAGGCAATTCGTGTTACATTTGTTTATTCATATTAAATCTTCACTGGGTTCCGGGGCTTAAGGAGGTTAAGGGTAATGAGGAGGCGGACTGGTTGGACTGGAATCTGTTTATCGTTGGACTAGAGCCGGTTTTAGGGATATCTGCCAGGCCGGAACATCAATGTGATTAAGTTCCATAATGAATGAAGCAGGCAATTCGTGTTATATTTGTTTATTCATATTAAATCTTCACTGGGTTCCGGGGCATAAGGAGGTTAAGGGTAATGAGGAGGCGGACTGGTTGGACTGGAATCTGTTTACCGTTGGACTGGAGCCGGTTTCAGGGATATCTGCCAGGCCGGAACATTAATGTGACTAAGTTCCATAATGAATGAAGCAGGCAATTCGTGTTACATTTGTTTATTCATATTAAATCTTCACTGAGTTCCGGGGCATAAGGAGGAGGAGGCAGACTGGTTGGACTGGAATCTGCATATCGTTGGACTAGAGCCGGTTTCAGGGATATCTGCCAGGCCGGAACATTAATGTGACTAAGTTCCATAATGAATGAAGCAGGCAATTCGTGTTACATTTGTTTATTCATATTAAATCTTCACTGGGTTCCGGGGCATAAGGAGGTTAAGGGTAATGAGGAGGCGGACTGGTTGGACTGGAATCTGCATATCGTTGGACTAGAGCCGGTTTTAGGGATATCTGCCTGGCCGGAACATCAATGTGATTAAGTTCCATAATGAATGAAGCAGGCAATTCGTGTTCAATTTGTTTATTCATATTAAATCTTCACTGAGTTCCGGGGCATAAGGAGGAGGAGGCAGACTGGTTGGACTGGAATCTGTTTATCGTTGGACTAGAGCCGGTTTTAGGGATATCTGCCAGGCCGGAACATCAATGTGATTAAGTTCCATAATGAATGAAGCAGGCAATTCGTGTTATATTTGTTTATTCATATTAAATCTTCACTGGGTTCCGGGGCATAAGGAGGTTAAGGGTAATGAGGAGGCGGACTGGTTGGACTGGAATCTGTTTATCGTTGGACTAGAGCCGGTTTTAGGGATATCTGCCAGGCCGGAACATCAATGTGATTAAGTTCCATAATGAATGAAGCAGGCAATTCGTGTTACATTTGTTTATTCATATTAAATCTTCACTGAGTTCCGGGGCATAAGGAGGAGGAGGCAGACTGGTTGGAATGGAATCTGCATATCGTTGGACTAGAGTCGGTTTCAGGGATATCTGCCAGGCCGGAACATTAATGTGACTAAGTTCCATAATGAATGAAGCAGGCAATTCGTGTTACATTTGTTTATTCATATTAAATCTTCACTGAGTTCCGGGGCATAAGGAGGAGGAGGCAGATTGGTTGGACTGGAATCTGCATATCGTTGGACTAGAGCCGGTTTCAGGGATATCTGCCAGGCCGGAACATTAATGTGACTAAGTTCCATAATGAATGAAGCAGGCAATTCGTGTTATATTTGTTTATTCATATTAAATCTTCACTGGGTTCCGGGGCATAAGGAGGTTAAGGGTAATGAGGAGGCGGACTGGTTGGACTGGAATCTGTTTATCGTTGGACTAGAGCCGGTTTTAGGGATATCTGCCAGGCCGGAACATCAATGTGATTAAGTTCCATAATGAATGAAGCAGGCAATTCGTGTTACATTTGTTTATTCATATTAAATCTTCACTGAGTTCCGGGGCATAAGGAGGAGGAGGCAGACTGGTTGGACTGGAATCTGCATATCGTTGGACTAGAGCCGGTGTCAGGGATATCTGCCAGGCCGGAACATTAATGTGACTAAGTTCCATAATGAATGAAGCAGGCAATTCGTGTTATATTTGTTTATTCATATTAAATCTTCACTGGGTTCCGGGGCATAAGGAGGTTAATGGTAATGAGGAGGCGGACTGGTTGGACTGGAATCTGTTTATCGTTGGACTAGAGCCGGTTTTAGGGATATCTGCCAGGCCGGAACATCAATGTGATTAAGTTCCATAATGAATGAAGCAGGCAATTCGTGTTACATTTGTTTATTCATATTAAATCTTCACTGAGTTCCAGGGCATAAGGAGGAGGAGGCAGACTGGTTGGACTGGAATCTGCATATCGTTGGACTAGAGCCGGTTTCAGGGATATCTGCCAGGCCGGAACATTAATGTGACTAAGTTCCATAATGAATGAAGCAGGCAATTCGTGTTACATTTGTTTATTCATATTAAATCTTCACTGGGTTCCGGGGCATAAGGAGGTTAAGGGTAATGAGGAGGCAGACTGGTTGGACTGGAATCTGCATATCGTTGGACTAGAGCCGGTTTTAGGGATATCTGTCTGGCCGGAACATTAATGTGACTAAGTTTCATAATGAATGAAGCAGGCAATTCGTGTTATATTTGTTTATTCATATTAAATCTTCACTGGGTTCCGGGGCATAAGGAGGTTAAGGGTAATGAGGAGGCAGACTGGTTGGACTGGAATCTGCATATCGTTGGACTAGAGCCGGTTTTAGGGATATCTGCCTGGCCGGAACATTAATGTGACTAAGTTCCATAATGAATGAAGCAGGCAATTCGTGTTATATTTGTTTATTCATATTAAATCTTCACTGAGTTCAGGGGCATAAGGAGGTTAAGTGTAATGAGGAGGCAGACTGGTTGGACTGGAATCTGCATATCGTTGGACTAGAGCCGGTTTTAGGGATATCTGTCTGGCTGGAACATCAATGTGATTAAGTTCCATGATGAAAGAAACAGGCAATTCGTGTTATATTTGTTTATTCATATTAAATCTTCACTTGGTTCCGGGGCATAAGGGGGTTAAGGGTAATGACGAGGCGGACTGGTTGGACTGGAATCTGTTTATCGTTGGACCAGAGCAGGTGTTAGGGATTTCTGTCTGACCGGCTCTGCTATCAATATGTGGATTAACAAACAACACCATGTAAGATGAGGTAACATTCCTACAGCAAGCGCCTCATAAGTTAGGTTCCCTCATGGAGGATTTAGATAGGCAGCAGACATCTTGGGCAGAACACAATTCAAGAAAATCATGGCTCATTATATGGCACTGTGGTCTTAGGGCGCACATGAACAGGTTAGGTATGTATCACGTGTAGGTTATGCAGTAAAGAGGAGGAGTTTCATAATTTATAATTGCAAGGTTCTTACTAATAGGGCTTTTTTAGTAGTAGTTTCAAGAAGCCAAATCTACGGACCTGCAGCAGGATGAGCTAGTCAGTAGATTCTTTGAACTTACTAAGGGCACTAATCTGCTGAACTAATACTTAAGAGGTTTAGTTGCACAATAGATCCGTCGACAGTATTGCCTTGGATTTTATAATCCCTTCCTCTACTGTGTAATCTAATCTAATCTAACCTAATTTTATTTACAGTAAGCTGTAATTAAATGAACATAGTTTACAGTAAAATTTACAAAAAATAACATTATTTAAAAAATATTTCTTTCGCTGATAACATTTCATTGTAAGTAGGAAAATTGGTACTAAGAATTAAAAATTTCTGTATTAAAATTTTTTTTAATGTTTAATAAAAAACTTTTGTATTTAGAAAGAGTATATTAAAGCTTATGAAAACGCAGAAAAATTTAGTTTTACTGTTTTAAATTTTCACTATAATTTGAAAGATGTCAGTGCATATTTATGTAAATTTTAATACCTATTATGATATGTTATGATGATAGGTAGAAATGATTTTTAAGAAAGTAACTGAGTCTTTGAGCGTCAGAAATAGATCGGCAAAACTTTTTACACCAGAAAAACTCTTTTGTCGGAGATCCAGATATTCTTGGGTACAAACAACAATCCAAAATTTAGGATATAGCGATAGCCATTGACAATACTCACTTTTTCATAAAATGTCTTATCATTATAACGTCAGATAATAATTTTTAATAAATATACACGCAGCGAAAGAAGAACATTTTTATTCACACACAAACACACGCGCAATTTTATGAACACTGTTATTTAAAATCAATGTTTCTTAAAGAAAATCAGCTGTTATTTAAAACCATGTGTTATAAATATGTGGTATTACGTTAACAGATTTACTGTACTGTATATAAGTTGTGTGTTTAGTAAAATAATGCGCGGTTGCAAAAATGTTCATTAAATTATTTAAAAAACCTTTATATTTGAAGTCACTTTAAAGTCTTATTAAACATAACTTTGGGTTGCAAAAACATCTGTTAAAAGAGTCACTCTTTAAAATAATAGAGCTTTAAAGCTTTAATCTATGCTTAATTAATCTATTAATTAATCTATGATGTGTTCTTAGAACGTTTGTTAAAATTAAAATAACCTTTATATGATCAATGAAGTATACTTGTACATATGCAGCTTATTAAACCATGCTTAAATATATTTTTAGTGGTTACGTTTTACAATCGATAAAAGTGCTAATTGTTTTACAGTGTTGTAGTATCGGTTTTGTTAAATTTTAGTTTCAAGTAACAATTAATTTTCGTTTAAAGCAGATACTTTATTTTTGTATAGCTTTGATTACTTTATTTTAAAATACAAAAATAGCAAAAAAATAAAAAAGCCTTGCTCCTAGAAACAATAAAAAATGAATGTAAACAAAATACATAACCTTCAAAACAATTTTACATATAACCTGAGAATGATCAGCTGTTCGTCGGATTGACATTATCTTACCAGCCATTAAACAGTTATTAAATTTAACAAAGCTTTAAACATTACGTATATAAAGGTTTGTTGAAAATGTTCTTGAAACAGAGAAAACGTTTAAATTTAAAATCACTTTACATAACAAGAGATTAATTAAGTGAATATTTTTTTGCAACGTCATAACAGTAGTAGAATTGTTATAATAACTAATGTATTTATCCTTATACACTGATTAAATATCTCCAAGTATGCTCAGTTCCATTTTATTGTAATAGCAAGGAAAAACAATAAAGGAAAAGTAATAATATTAATTTTTGAAGTTATATTTAATATATTATTTATTTTGAAATACATGCATCCGTAACAAACTTGTGTACTCTAATAATATTGAAGTTATTACTTTATCCAAGTTTTGGAAATATTAAGGACTATATTTACATTTCATACCGACGAAAAAACTACGAAATATTGCTAATATTAAAATTGCATTTTGTGTATTTTTATAAATCTAATTAGAAAAAAAACATTTTTTCGTTTCCAATTTTTCATTTGAAGCGTTAGAATTCCGTTTATTATATTGCTGTAAATAACATTTCTTGAAATCTGAATGCAATCTTACTGAAGACGTTTTTGAAAAACGTTTATAATTTACATTATAAAACTTTATATTATATTTAAACTCTTCAAAGACATAATAATTTAAACTCTTGAAATTTTCTACTAATTTTCAATTTAATATTTCAAAAAGTTTAACTAAAATCAATTCAACCTTCATTTTTTTTAAATTGTAATATTTTATTACTTTCACGTACAAAATCGAAAAGTCTAGTACTCTAACTTGATGTATCGTCATGACTCAAATCTGCAAAAACCCTTTTGAAAATTCGGCCAATTTTCCATGTCTTGTGTACATAATACATCCTGTTTAAGCTATAATTGATTCGGGATTTATTTGCTACATTTGAACCCAATTTAAATAATGTTATTATTCAATGTGAGATGTCTTGAGCAATATTCTTGGACAATTTATTTTAAATATAATTACATTTAACATTTCCAACTTATTCTGCCTTTTAAAGCGTAAAAGAAAATTTTTCATTCCCACAGATAACACCCAGATAATTTTTCAATACCTCCTATCGTAATTGGCCGAGAAAACCGAGATTTCTAATTCAACTGGGTCTTTGTTTATGTTTCATTGTTTGATAATCTTTTGGCCAAACGGATTGACTTATTATTTTAAAATTAGATACGAAAATACATTGTATAAAGCCCAAACGAAGTACGTTTTTTCCCATTCACTGCTTTTTCAAGATAGTGGTTTCTGATCTACCATGATGAGTGTACGCAATTTTTGCCAAACGCATTGACTGATTGTTTTGAAAATTGTATAATGCCCGAAAGAAGCATATGTATGATTTTTTTCCGTTAAATTCAGTTTCTACGATATGCTCTGATTTAACGATGGTAGTGAAATTGTTAACTGTTTCCTGTAATATTGGCTGGATGGCAAAACCTATCATAATTTTTACCGCTACGTGGAAAAAGAGCATACAATTCCCAATAATGTTGGTTATGTAACATTTGTCATAAATTTAACGGTTACCGAATAAATTGACAGAAAAGTTCCTAGCGTATCAATACGTTGTCGTGCTTTATTACTTAAGATTTACTGTTCTCTACTTATTCCTCCTCGTAGATACAGAGAGATAAAGTAACAGGCATGTTTCATTGCGTCACAGATTCGACAGGTAATCGTACAATTAGCAACGCTCTTGCGACTTTTAGTGATGATTTATTAAAGATAATATCGAGCAGCGAGGGCCGCGCATACGCAGAGAGGTGGTGACCGCAGGGTGGGGGGCGGGGAACTGGGCGCACTACCTGTTGGCTGCTTACATGTGCGCCTAGTGTCATGTGTGCTGCATTGGAGGGCTGGTGATCTTATCGCTCATCTTAGAGTCAGGTAATTTTTTTTTTTTTTATTTTGTGGTATGCCTTTTTTAATACTTGCAGGTACAAAGTCAACAGATGTCATCAGGCGGGAGAGGAAATTTAGTAGTCATATCCTTTAAACAAAAGAAGAGGGAAGTTTTTTATAATTAATATTATAACTATTATTTGTGTGTATGTTATATTATTTACTTTATGAAAGAGTTCTGAAATCTACGATATAAGGAGGGTAGTTTTACTTTTCAATGCATTTTGTTAGGGATGAAAGTCGGGCGAGAAATATATTTTGAGCGGTGGCTTTCTAAAAACAGTGTTGCGCATACTTTGCAGGCTAATAATGTACTTTGGCGCATATGTACAGTTCTCCTGTATTAACGAGTTAACGATTTTGATCAAATTAAGTGACCAAAAGAACGTTGTGTTGCTGTTTTTCAAAACAGAATCGGCTAATTCTTCAAAATCACGATTATTAAAAATTATTTTTTTTCTTTTTTAATTGAAAGTAGATTTTTTCAGAGATCTCAAAAACTTCGAAATATTATGTAACAGCTACAAAACTGCTAATTAAAAACATATAAAAAAACTATCTTTTAAATATTTGTGTTGTTATTCAAAGACGGAATTCGTGTTCCTATACGGCAGCATGCGTAATAAATTTGTGTTCAGTCATTGAGTTAGTGAGCTACTGCAATATCTGTTGTTTTATTATTGTTCACCTGTTCTATGAATGAAAACGTAAACCAAAGTGTTAGTTTTTTTGATTAAAAAACATAATTTTTATCAAAAACCGCAAAAAGCTCTAAAATTTATCATTAATGTCTTTCATTAAGGAATCTTTAATAACGCTATTATGTTTAACACTGATCCTGGACCTATAATGAACAACGGTCTTGACCTCTAGAACACGTTAACAGCTATTAAAAGAATCGTTAAATACCGCATAAACAGGGTGATTAAAAAGCATGTAACTTCCATTAACTTTAACACTCTTCCAGATATTCTGCAACTTTCAAAATAATTTATTCATTTACTACCCGACCATTTGGCAGGGGAAAACAGCTATTTCTTGTGGCTCAAGATTTGAGATTCAAATATTTTTAGTAACATCCTTTCAGTTGTAATACATTTATATCATGCCATTATTTCAGGTGACCTTTACTAACAAATCTGTATATATAAAAATGAAACGATATATTTTTTGGTGACGCCATAACTTGAAAACGGCTTCACCGATTTTACTATTTTTTTTATGTTGGTTTTTACGGAAGGTTTAATGTTTTTTAAGAAAGTTTTAAGAAAAACATTAGTAACTTTTCCCGGGTTCTTTAATAATAAACTCCTTTACCCGTAAAAATAACCATTTGTAGTGAAAAACGTGTTTTTCAGAACCTTTTCCATACCGTTTATCCGACTGTAATGGGGCTTTTTGTTAAATGTTCAGGAGTTTCCCGGGAAGGTTATAGGCTATAAGAGAGTTGTAATACTCAACCCCTTCACCCTTAAAAATCACCCTTTGTAGTAAAATACGTGTTTTTTTAAAACTTTTCCATACTATTCATCTGATTGTGATGGCGCTTTTTGCTAAATTTTCAGGAGATTCCCGAGAAGGTTATAGACTATAAGAGAGTTGTACTACTCAACCCTTTACCCTTAAAAATCACCCTTTGTAGTGAAAAACTTGTTTTTCGGAACTTTTACCAAACCGTTCTTCCAATTGTGAATAAAAAGTTTTCCAAGATCAATAGATACCGACTTTCATAATTCAAGGACAAATATATTACTGTTCATTTCTATCAGCTCCGGAAGCTGAATATAAATTTTTATAAGTCTACTTTATGGATGACGATAATGCACAAGTTGGTCAACTTTACGATGTAATTCATGCAAAATGCCACATAATATGCAATTTGTAAACATTTTTCCACCAACTTACCTGCGGATACGAGCCGACAAAACACCACTCGGACAGCTGCCGGACTCTACAATGCACCTATCATCATAAAGTTGCGATTGTCATAGTTGGCGAAGAACGTGGTATGCGTGATATTATTATTCAGCTACGAAATAATACAATTCAACGTGTCGCTTAACACATTGGTCACACGATGCTCTACAGAACTCCATAATTTACTGGAAGAGGCAAGACGGATATCACTTCAATATTACGCAACCTAACTATCAACAAGAAAATAAATATCATTATTTTCTTTCCATTTTATTCCTTTATCGTTATTTCTTTATTTTTTCCGCGGCAGCAACGCACCGGGTACCAGATAGTCTTATATAAAAACGGTGCTGCAATGTCTGTGTCCTAAATAACAGAGGGATAAAGTGTTTTTCTCAAAACTTAAATAAATTAAGCAGATTAAAAATTAAAGTTCAATTTAAATAAATATTACAGTTTATTAAGCTATAATTACATTTAAAACTTTTTTCGTTTTTATTTTTAAAAAAATGTTCAATTGAATATAATAATAAAATGTTGAGGCACGCAGGTTCCTCTCTGGCGGTAAATGAAAGCAAATGTCCAAAGGAAAATGTTTAATTTTTATGAAAATTATATATTACGACCATAATCAATATGAAAGCCTGCTAAAATTAATTTTAAAATTAATATTCGAAATACAAAGTAAACCCTGAACCATGTCAAAGCAACTTTAATATTTTCAGTTTAATTTAACATGTAAAATTGTTACATGTTAATTCAAGTATATTTTAACGCTGAATACAATGTGGAAATAAAGTTTTCAAAGGCAACGATATTAAATCTGTTGAGCATAGTTGGGTAACTAAGTTGTCCAAACCTTTTTCTTGTGCCAAGATTGAATCAAACTAAACCAATATTCCAAACTTGAGAGCAATTGTGAGATATCGTAACAAACAATGTCGTATCCAAAGCTATCTACAGAGCTGGATGTTTGTATCACAACCAAATGTTCTGAAAAATGATGAAATATAATTTTTTTCTTGTAAATTTCAAATGTACAATACGGTGTTCTTCTTATTACATACTTTTCCAGAGAAAAACGTTTTATGAAACCTATTAATAAACTTTATTTGAAATATTTGATAAAGTATTGAAAAACTTATTTGAGTATTTACATATACTAAAATTCCATATTAAAATTTATAACTTCATGAGAATAAAACTTTACAGATGATCAGACTAAACGTCAATTAACGAGGTTTTATCTGGAAAGTCAGCATATCAAATATTAAACACATTTTTACATTTTAAAATTTAATCAGGATTGTTTGCATGTGTTAAAAATCTGTAGTTCACAATTTTGGTATGATTTTGCTCGAATTTTGAAACAAAAATCGATTGAACTTATAACTCGATCAAGATTGTACCCAGCAAAAACCTGTTGACAGTTTTGAAATTGTGGCCATTTCAAACCGTGATTTTTTCAATATTTGTTTAATTCTTTTTTTCTTTAAAAATGTGATTTTAGCATCGCAATCAGCATTTAAATCTGCATTGATTAATTACTTGTATATGCATACTTTCGTGTTGATTATTGTGGAGAAATAAGTTTTCTTAAAAAAAAGTCAAATTAAAAACAATGAATGTAGATAATTGGCTTTCGTACTTCCATAGAGACTGCTGGTATAGTTTAAATCAATATGTTTTTCGTTTTGTCAGCTAACAAAACGTAACATAAAGGATTATATCGATTTAAAAAATAATTTGAATAACAATTTTCATATTTTAAATTTGGGTGTGAATCCACCCTAAGCTCACAAAAATTATATATTTTATGAGTAAGTAAAAAAATTTAATCTCATTATAATCAATGTCATTTTTAAATAGAGACGTTCATTGAAAACTCGTTATATTTCTTTTACCACAGAAATTTAATTGAACTTCCTTTTCAGGATAAAATATCAAATTTCCTTTGAAAAATGAGCTATGGAGTAATAGCATTAAAATGCCAAAAACCATGTTATTTTGTCATTTTAGCTTTCTTAATTTTGGTCCGATTTGTATCAAATTTGGTAATGATTTTCAAAAGTTCGTCGAGTTAAAAAAAAGATTCTTTCAATGTAGCGAGTATTTATAAAATTTACATTTTTTGTAAATCTAATTTCTTAACAGTAATCTCGATTAAAATTATCAATAAATTAATTAAAGTACAAAAGTTGTGGCTTGTGTAACTTAAAAGAATTTATATTTTTATAATTTTTTCAATCCCATTAGCAAAACAGCTACATGGTACGATTATGTTGCTATATTTCTGCATAGCAAATTCAGCAGAACAGGTCCAAATGTTTGGTCAGTAAGCGTTAATCATTCCATAAACTTCAAATGGATTACCAGAAGGTTCAAAGGATTTGTAAATAATTTAACATTTCTCTTAGTGGGTATTGAAGAAAACTAACGTCTAGGTGAAACAATGTTTTAAATTCAAACATTGACGTGTCTCCTTATGTACAAAATAAAACGAAATCCAGGCAGCCTTTTCTTCAGCTTATATCTGTTTTTTATCAAAGAAACTATAGTCTTTTGTTATGTATCATGTCTTTGGCAATCCAAGTACTCACCAAAGCCGAGCTGTCACGAACACATGTTCTATATCCGCGATGTTAGACAAAATAAAAGTAAGAAATGTTCAATAAACTTTTCGATACAAAAATCAAAGAACTGAGACAGTCAACAGAAGGATTTCATGTTCAACGGATGCCAAATCCAATAAAAAAATTTAACATGACAATTAAGATTTTGAGACTTCCCGATTATGTTTTTTTCTTGTGTACTTGAGATGAAATTTGACTTGATAATTTTTAGTTTTCTTAACATGCATTATGTTTTAGGACTGGTTGTGATGGATTTTTCGGAACATATGACGCAAGAAACATGTTTATATTGATATTTAACAGTATATTTTGCGCGTCGCAAGTCTCGTATTAAATTAATTATAATTAAAAATTACTGTTTCCGTCCGGAATCGATTCGGAGGCCTTGTGCCGGTGAAAACCACTTAACTATGAAAAGTTTTAGGTTATGTTTTTAAAAACAAGCTATGCTAATTTGTAGAGTTTTCGAACAAATTATCGTAATTAAAATAAAAAAGTAAGAGAAAACATGATACATGATTTTTATTTTAATTCACTAACGGAAATTCTTTTTTATTCATATCGATTGTTGTGTGGGCAATTTGAGCCAGTCGATTATATTTTATTCAATTTTTTTACAGCCATTAGCAATTTTGTAGCAAATAAAAATTTTACAACTAAATTTAATATATATTTGGCCTAATAATATGTATCCATATGTATGCATTTAACAACTGTATATTTTGATGCATTAAATCTTATTCAAAAGTACACATTATTCGTATCGATTTTGGTACAAATCGACTCATAGCCTTAAAACTCTCACATTTTAACAGGAACAAAAGATTTATTTCAACAGACACTTTCTTACTGTATACTAATATATTTTTTCTTAACATCCATATTTTATGTCGTGCAGAGAATAACGGCAAGGGAAAAGCTTGTGGCAGCAACTTCAATCTCGAACGTTGTGGTTCTGAAGTTTGTAGACGCGGAAGATTCTAACCATCCCATTATTAAATATCTTGGACAACAAAACAATACTGATATAACACGACTTTAAAAGAATATTTTAAATAGTAAACATTTCTTTCTAGTCCTTAAGAATAAGCAGCTTCAAAAAATCTAATATTCTAAACTATATAATAATGACGTACAAAGATTATTAAACGTAATTAAAAGTATTTATATATTTTTAAAAAAATAGTTTAAATGTAAGGGTTGTAAACATTTGAATTTGTTTTTGAAAATTATGAGTGATTTTAGAAATTTGTGTATTTTCCTCCGCTTTTAAATTAAAAATTTGTCTCATTAAACTTGGTCTTAAAACAAATTATGGTCAAATTGAGAGAATCACTTTGTAATTCGTGATTTTCGAAAACCAAATCAGTAAATTGCATCTGTCAATACAATTCTGAAGGTTTCACTTGGTTGGAGAAATATTTGGGTAGAATGACGAGGCAGAGAACAAATATTAAATTAGCCCTAATCTTATTTTAAAGGGACAGAATTGCGGGGAGGGTTGAGTGTGCGTATATAGCTTATACCTTTTACCTTATTGGATATTTTGAATGTAGGTTAATTTTATACTTTTTTTCAATATATACTGTAAATCTTGAAAATCTTTTGGTGTTTGTAATTAAATATTTTCAATTCTTCTGAGTACAAAAATTTATTACTATTTGTCCGATGTTCACTCAACCCTTAGCAAACATTCAGCTTTATTTTATCCAAATTTGTATTGTCATTATTTCGCAAATATTAAATGCCATGTATTTCCGCTTACCTTGTATGTATGGAGTAAAAACAAATCACAATCACGAAATATTTTACAATGACCTACAATTATTGTGTATCAAAATACCCTTTTCGGAAATCAAATAAATTTGATAACAATAAAAAATACTAAAAATAAAATTAAAAAATATCAATGATTAAATTTACCTCCTACATAATTTTTATGTCTGTACTAAATTTTTAATTGATTTTATAAAAACTATCCTTAACTAAAACTGTGTTTCATATTCAAAAAAACATCAACCGATGCTTTCACTTCAAAAGTACTAAATAACATAGTATCTAACTTACTTAAAAAGTCTTTGTAATAACTTTTATTCAAAAAGGTCTCTACTGTAGTATGTACACAACGGACCTTTATAAAAGTTTTACTAAAAAACGTCCATCCTGTAATACGTACCCAAAAAGCACCTTTAGGTAACTTCCACTTAAAAAAATAGTCCCTACCATTCCACGCTTACAAAGAACCTTCAGAGCGACTTAGAGTCACGGCAGCAGCATTTAAAAAAAAAATATTCTACCATTGCTTTCATATAAATACCAAATACGACCTTTCAACTATATTTTCCCACTATTCAGCAAAGTCTTTTAACATGCTAATGCACTACTAATTGTTAAACTACAAAAGCAATATGTAACTATTCCACTCAAAAGTATCCGGCTGTAGCATCTTCACACCAAAGTACGATAGAATTTGGCTTTTATTTTTTAAAGAATTCCTAACGCAACATCCTACAAAAATCGCATATAAATTAAAAAAAATAAATCTACAAAATTACAAATATTTTTTTCTTTTCGGAGTGTTACATTGTTTTCTTCGATACTGCAGTTATTTTAAAACACATTCTGACAATAAAGAGGAATGAAACCTATCCTAAACCACTTGTGACTTGGAACTAGACGTAAGAAAGAAATCAAACATTTAATTTTGTTCGACGCTTTGAGTAGATTGGGGAATGGAACAATTCTCACGTCAATCAAAATAATGAGCAGTCTTCGGTGCTATTATGACGCAACGTTCAGCGTCCCCTAAGGGCTTGGAGTCTTATTTCCCCTTCGCGACATTTATATTAATTTTGAAATAAACTTCCCTTCTGGCTACAAAAATATTAACCAATTTCACGGAAAAAGAAAACCAAACAAATATCACATACACTTTCTTTCGTTGGTAAAACAATATTTTTGTGTGTTTCCAAAAAGGAACTTAAAATTAAATGTTTCCAAAATATTGCACAGACTTTCTCACGCGAACTTAATTGTTTAAAATGGATTTTAAAAAACCACTTAAGCAGCGAAATAAAACACTACGTACTAAAGTTTTAGCAAATAGCGCGAAAAAAAATATATCTAACTGAAATAAAAATTATTTAAAAAGTATTCAGATGAGCACACAAACAATCTCTGTTTCATACACCTACACACTTGTTGAATTACTGCATTGTAATTTCTTCAAGACAGGTGGCAATATGTAGGGGCAAATCTGGTTAGAAAGAAGGAGAGAGAAGTAGAAATATTAATATGCTTCTTGGTTTCCAATATTCAGCCAATTTACAATCTCTGTTTTTATTTTTTAGATAAACAAGGAAATGTTCATATTCTTATTTCAGACGAAACAATATTGATTCGTGTGTTCCTTTCGCATTGGTTTTATGTTTGTTTTTTTTATTTTGATGTATTGTTTTCTTTTTACATTCTTACTGTAACAGATATATTATGTAAGAAATATGATGTATAAAACCACGATTTTCTTGGAGGTTTTTTGTTTTACTTAGAAATGTGTGAGTGTGTGTGTGTGAGTGTGTGTGTGTGCGCGTGCGTGCGTGCGCGCGCGTGTGTCTTTTTTCTCATTGCTAGTCACTAAACAAGCGATTAGCAATGTAGCGTGTTTGTTTCTTCATACTTTAAAAAATCACAATCAAGCTTGCGTATCTTTTTTGTTAAAAACTCTGATTTACTTAAAAAAAGACTTTCCTGGAATTCTGTTCTATTTTAAACAAACAAAAACTAGCTTAGTGGACATTATATAATGCATTATTTTATAAATAGTTTTTATAGTTTTACACAACTTTAATTAGTCAAACGGAACTTATCAGCCGCTAATTACCTCAAAAATCTTCAAAAAACAAGAATTGTTGAGGAATTGTGTTAATTTTTCAAATAGCTATGTCAATTTTTTTAAAAATACGTTGACACCAATAAAAGTCTAAAAGTTTACGTTTTTACCCATTATGATCGGCATGATAGAAGAAACAACCAAAATAAACCATGATCGTTATTTTTAAGACTGGAAGTTTTAGCCTATCCTATTTAAGCTCTCTCGTTATCTTTTAAATGAAAACGTGAAAGCCAATAATAATGTTTTTTCACCATTTATTTTCAATTTGTGTACCTTTCGCTAGCCAAAAATATACAAAGGATAATGTGAACAACTGAATTCGAATCATCGCTCTACATTTACGCTTCCTCGCCAAAAAGTGTTAATGTTGCGTTAAACATTTACGAAATAATTTGTTTAGTAATCCTGAATAAATCAGAAATTTTAATTCGTAATTTTCAACAAGGATTTTTAAAAACATGGGCCTAACAGTATGAACTCGGCGAAGTGTATCCGCCAAAATTAGGAACTCCAAACTTTTAAAATTAACCATTCTCACTATTAATTAATTACGCTGCCTCCAGAAATAATCTACCACGACGGTTTCTAAATTAATTACGTTTTACGGATGCAATATTTTCGCAAAGCTCACTTACATCCGAAGATGCGAAATTTATTTTACGCAAATTTTTGTTGGTCGTTAGTCAAGAATTTTTTCAATCGACGGCGGATAATTTTTTCCCAACAATTACAAAAATTCTCGACACTGAAAGGGTTAAAAGATCAATAACCTAAATCAATTAGTTTATTCTTCAACAATATACACATACACATAAGAAGCAAGGTGATTGATTGATTACAAATATTTAATGGCGAATTTAAAATCATCAGTTCTCTTTTTCACTTTACAAAAACAAAACAGAATAAAAATTAAAACCTATTAAATATTTGCTGCATACAGTGTAACTAAAATTAAAAATTCAATTAATTAAAAAGTAATTAGTAGCCAAACAGTTTTACACATTAATTAAAAACATACTACAACAGTGTAATTAAAACTAGAAATATGAAGTTAAAAAATAGTTTTTTGAGTTATTTAACGGTGTGTTGCTAGCCATTAAAAGGAAATAAAATTTTTCCCACATTGGGCCCCGGGTGCACACTTAAGGCTTGCCTAGTATCCAGGGACCTCGTACTTAAACTGAGCTCCTCCTTAGCCATGCTGCCTGCCTTCAGTGTACACTGTCCCACCTTACCGTAGGATGAAAGGATCTAACTCAAAAGCAGATATATGAAGAAAACAGATAGAATATCTTGGGATTAGCAAAACCCGTACTCTCAATGTATCCTTAAGGGGATATCAACATGTTAGTCAAGAGTTAGATAAAATAATAGGTTGTGAACGAACTTATGTTCAAAGTAGATCAACTTGTTTGGACCAAGAGAACCTTTAACTGATATATCAACTAAAACCTAAATGTTTATTGTCACTTTTTTACTTTGCAGTGTACAATTTAAAAGGTAAAAAAATATTAAACATTTTACCTTTTATGCATGTAAAATACAGCAAATAAATCTTATATTTTTGTGTTCCATCAAAGTAAATTATGAATTTTTTTATTTCGTTTTCTTGTAACGTTGTGCAGAACTGATATAATGTACATGAACATTTTAAAATATAGTAACAAATACAAAAGCATAAGTTGATTAACTGACGTAAACTAGGTGACTAATGGGACGGACAAATGGCCGGTTCTAATCCCCTGTGCTCTTGAGTGTGACCTGACCTGCACTACAAGTCTTTAATGTACATAACAGATGGTAAAGTGAATTTAACAAAACTCAAATTCCCTAACAAAATTTTTATATTATTTTCTCTCACTTAAAAAATATCTTTCGTAGTTTCGTCAACAAAATATGCCGAATTTCTCAAAATTACATTTTTCTTAAATTTTGGTATAGGTTTCGCAACTTAAATCTTTGTTGTAAAATTGAAAACTCGGAAAAATGAAAATCCTCAACGTTAGAATTTGTCTTTCATTTCTCACTATAGGAAGTATAAATAAAATTCTGTAAAAATAAACAATCGTCTCAAAGCCATTTTTTTTAATTTTTCAAAAATGGTTTTTGAAGAACTTTTTGTCAATAGATGCTTAACGTTGATTTTTAATACATCGGATCTGACGATTTTAATCAAATTTCACTCAAATTATTCGAAAATGTATGTGTCTCTATATTCCAGAAAAATCAGGTTCGAAATATATTCAGGAAAAAATTATTTGTTAATTTACAAAATCACTTTTTCAGATTTTTCTCAAATAGTAATCATTCTTATGAATAATGATTTTTAAATATGACTTGAACTTCATATCTAGAAGAGCCAGAAATATTTTTTGTGTATCCGTAATGTTTTCTATTTATTTTTAATCTTTATTTTTACTTGTCTTCACAAAAAAAGTTTTGAACAAATAACATAAAAACAAAAACATAAAGCGTAGTGTAGAGTGCAAAGCTATTCACAACGTTCAACATCAATTTGATACGCTGAGCACCCTTGTCTTCTAATCATGATGATTTGTCTCTATACTTTGTAAATTTTAATCTAAAATTTATTATTAACTTTTTACTTCATTTTTACTTTCTACTTTTTAGTACGTTTTTAAAAGAAGACAAGTTTTTAAAAAAGTGCGTTTTTTATATTTTTTTATTTTATTTCAAATGTGTTACAACGATTTGTAAAAAATATTAAATTTTACTATTTTTTTTCAAAATTCAACTCAATATTGAGAAATGAAGTAAATTTTATAATGCTTTAGCCGGACTTTTTAATCAAATATTTCAAAATGTGTAAACTATGTTTAAAGTTACAGCATTTATTTTCAATATGTTAAACTTTCAACATATTTTCAATCATTTGCATTTAGAAGACTAAATATATTTCTTGAGTGTGTGTGTGTGTGTGTGTGTGTGCGCGCGCGCGTATGTGTGTGAGTTTGCGCTATGTGTATACACTATTTATTTCCAACTTATCGTTTAGGCGCTACAAAAACGTTTTACGCCGGACTGATGCTATAATAATAAAATTGTTACCAGCCGTAAAAAATTTGAAAAGTTGGAGTTTGAACATGTTATGTTCGCATTAGAAAGTAGTTAGGCTATGTAACATTCGCATAATAAATCATTCTTCAGTATAATCTATAATAATCTTTACGTTCAACAATCGATAATTGGATTTAACATGACAAAGTGTCGATTAACTTGTCAACTGGGTTGCAATGAAGTGTAGGCTACACTATAAAGGATGTAAAGAAAATATGAAATACTGAAATATAAATTTTGAATATTAACTATTTTTGAAGAGAAGCTTTTGATGTTAGCTTTGACGATAGGAGTGAATAGAAAAAAAGTCTGTCGAACGGAAGAATGTAACGGAAATATGGAACGAACGGGAAAATAAATTTAATCTGCCTCTCTTTTTTCCTCCTTTTTGATAACAATACACACGTATTATATGAAACGTTGTGTTGCTTCGGTTTCGGTATTTTTACTTAGTTGAAGAACACGTGCACTTTTTAACCGTTTATAATACGTTTTGTTGTTAATACTGTTAGTTTTTAACATCATAACCTGAAACGAGTTATAGCCTATCAGGTGTTCAATGAAATCAGCTGTTCGTTACGAATTAATATAAAACAACTGATATTTTACTACAACTACAGTAAATAATATGTAAGCTAGGTTCACGTATTTATTTATTTAAACAAAACACGATATTTGTAAACGTACCTTCAAACTAATTATGCATTCAGCAAACAAATCATTAACAAAAGCTGCACTTCTGTCGGTAACTTCCCCAGTTCCACAAGTGTACTTTTTTCTAGATAATTAGAATTGGTACAATTACTAATAGAACTTGGTAAAATTTTATAGCACAGCTTTATGGAGTTCTGTAATGTTTGGAGTTCTATAAACATGGAGTCCAAATATCTGTTATTGTTCGTGAATGATTTAAATTAAATTTATTTCAAGCGTATCTTATTAAGTAAATGAAACAAATGAGTTTGCAAAATTTAGAACTGAGGCTTTAGCTGAAATTTTTTTCTGATTTGTAAGAGCGCTATAATTGTTAACTGATGGTAAAGAAATTTAAAATTACAGTAAAGACATTTAACGAAATTACCAATGTTTAACGAAATTTACTAGTAGTCTACAAATAAAAATAGCAGCGTTATACAGCTGTTTTCTTTGACGTGATGGAAGCAAATTTTCAAAATATATCTGTATTTGAAACCATAGTATCACCATTATAATCAGTGTTAAAATACGAATATATTAGCGTTTTAACGTTCAAATTTCGCTATATTGAAAATAAAAAAATGAACCATGACTGAAGTAAAGTTACATTTATTAAATTCAACTATATTAAATCTCGAAACTTTACAATATGCAGGTTTTCAACGCTGATTTCGATGACAAAATAAGATTTTCTACAAAAAAAAATAAAGGCATAAAATTTATTAGTTTTTGAAGGTTTTAAATTTCTGCTTTTCTGAAACGGTTTAACGGATTTTGATGGGTAATAAACGTTTCTAAGCTGTTATCAAAGTCAATTTTAGTGCCAAGTTAAAATGAAATCGAACCAAAAGTGTAAAAGTGAGCATGCTAACACACATGTAGCCTGTATATAAAGCTCGGTGATCGATGTGGCTAAAGTACCAATCAGCTTGTTGCGTCTTTGAACTGCGCACCTTCAAGGCACTTAATTCGAGCAGCAGTTATATACCTTGCTACCCTTATCGTTAACGTTAATCTTTCGTCCTCATTAGTCTCACTGGCATAAAGCATAAATGTATGTATATGTATATGTTATATTTATGTATTTATTTAGTTATGTATGTATATATTTATTTATATATATTACATATAATATATGTTATATATGTATAATTTTACATGATTTAAAGATCCTGGGTTCTGATCTTATTATAATAGCCACAACTATATCAAATTTTTCAGTAAGAATTCGGTAATAAAATGAATTTCTAGAAAGTTTGTGTCGCGATTTCACACTAGCCTATTTAATTAGAACATGCTTCTAATTACTTTCCGTCTCTAAGACGCATAAAGAAATTACGGTGAACTATAAAAATTCTGTACTGAAATTTTCATAATTCGTTTTTATGTTTTCTCTCAATTTAAATTTTTAATTTTTAATTTCTAGGAATAAATTGTTTTAACCATTTTTAGTTGAAAATTATTATCGCACAGTTATAAAACTTTAGTAAACCTACCAAAAATGGCAGTTTTTTTAAAAAAAGATTCATTAGTATTTTGCTTGAGTCGTTTTATTAAATAACTTCGTTGGTTTCGAATTTCACAAAATAGTCTTCACTACATACCCAAAATTTGAATAATAGATTTTAAGAAATAAAACGATATTTTTCTGATTGTTTTACTAGTAGATTGCAAATAAGTTCTCCCGTAAATAACTGAATGTAAAAAAAAGTTATTTTATCCTTTTAAACTGTTTATGTTTTTTAATATCCTTACAAAAAATGAAATTTTACTATATTTTACAAAGTAGTTTCTTCCAAACTTTCTCCTAAAACTCTTTCGAAAAAAGTTTTAGTTATTACTTAACTAATTAAATTCCGCGGTTTTATATTTCAAAGTTGTAGGCAAAACTAAAGTTAGGCTGTGGATAGTTTTGTTAGTAATACAACTGTAAAGTGAAGAATAACAATATGTCATTGCAAAAAAACGCGTGGCCTACACATTAGTAGAAACTCTCGATACACTTGTGGCTTCATACAGAGAGAGCCACATGATCTGTGGGAGGATATAAACCTGTTGATTGTTGTCAACCATTAACCACCTTCGAGCAGAACAAGAGTTTAGATGTCTACTTGATGTTTACTTCCTCGGTTCTCTTAAAATGTGAACTTCAACAGATCTGCAGGATAAAAAAACATAATTTTTCATGGATTTTTTTTATGTATGCATGGTATTTACCCTAGAAAAAGCAACAGTTTCTTTCGAATTTCAAGACAAGATTTGTCGTGTAGCGCTACCGGTTTTTGTTATGATCGCTTATTTAAACAGTTCGAGAAACAATTCACTTGAAGCAACCATTGATTTCGGTAACAGCTTAGACACAAAACTAGTTCAACGGTCTTAAAATGGTGGTCCTTTCAAATCTTAAAACACTGCAACTTTTTTTTTGCCTGATTTCACCATGAAACAAACTTTTGTCAACTAACGGCCTAGTGATTAGATAAACTTCGCAATATGTACGAATGTAACGTGATATTTTGTTATCAGATAAAACGCATTAGTTTTTATCTTCATTTTGAAGGTTGAACGAGAGGTAAACGAAATATATTTGGGGCGTGTCACCCTTTTATTGAAGAACATATTGACCTGCGAAAATAAGCTTCACGATTTCCAGATACAATCTGGACTGTATATATTCAAAGACGCGATAAAAAAGTTTCGATACAAAGCGACAAGCTTTGGTGAGCAATACATCAAGCAGTTAAAAAAATATAAAATTGCATCTTTGTAAGAATGGCAGTTCCTCGCTAATGAAAAAGTGGAAGTTTTATACTTTCATTCCAAACAATTAATGTATAAACTGAACCAATTTAATAAACGCCCTTTAAAAAAACAAATATTTTATTTTTTTGTTCACTATTTTATTTTACATAAACAAATTATATAATTATATTTGTACTTTATACAAACACACACACACACACACACACACACACACACACACACACACACACACACACACACTATATATATATATATATATATATATATATATATATATATATATATATATATATATATATATATGGGGGATTTAACAACCTGCTGTTTACAATTCTGCTTTGATTTAATTCGGACATATCCTATATAGTCTACATATGATCACGTCCCCTATATATGTTTGCGTATGATGACATATGATATTAGCTCAGATACTTTTGTTACCTACCAAAGTCCGACAAACATTTTCAAAATGCGCTGACGTTTTCAAATCTTAAAAATTAACTTTTTCCTTTCACATTTTTGGAAATGTAATTTCACGATTCTAATTAATGTTAAAGTCTACATAAATTAGAATTATTTTTTTTTCCAGTAACACGAAAACTGAGTTTCACATTCTTAAAAGATCATTTTTGTATTTATTGTTCTTAATGAAAGTTTATATTTTGTATGCTAATTTATACTTCATTTAATTTTTGTTCAAATTACATTTTGAACTTGTTAACAGTTTAGATCATTTTTTTTCAAAAAAAAATCCTTCAACCGCCTCAAAATGGCGACAATTTCTATGATTATAAAATTTTAATTTTTATCTTATAATTTTTGAAACTGTAATTTCAACATATTAATAATTTTTAGAATCTGGTGAAGTTACACAGACAATTTATGCAAATATATGCAGATTTTAGTTCTGATTTAAAGAATGGAAAGTAGCTTCTATCACGTCGTCAAGAAAATTGCGTGTTCCGATTATTTTCATTCATCATTATATTGAGTAAACGAAACACTTTTTGTAGATAACTCTAAAGTAAACCTTTCAATTTGTTTAACCTTTTAATACAATTACTTGCTGTGGAAATAAATAACAAAAGTTTAGGATAAAGCACGAGGCAGGTTAGCCGGCACTTGTTCCGCCCTGCACCCAAACTTCGATCGGGAGATAAATTTATTTGTAAAACATTTTCACCGAAATAAATTCTCCTTTGTTCGCCCTTCATTTTAGCCACTTAAAGTTTGTTTCCTTGTAATCAAGTAATACTTCAATAAAAGACAATTTCTCGGAAAAAACTTGAAAAGTTGCAGTAAGAAGTTTCTTGAGACTTAAATTGTAAGCCTGACTTTTGTTTCTTGTTTATAAATAAATTAAGTACCATTATGATACAGACAAGGTATAGTTTAAGCATATTTATTTCATTACACGGGATATAAAAAAGTCAAGTGACGATAGAACGATTCTAAGATTTTTATGCTTGGACATTTTTAAATTTTCTAAGTTCAAAGAAAGAAACAATTGGGATCTTGAAAGACAAATATGAATAAGTACTTTCCTTTTAGTCCAAAAGAGTAGTTTCGGTTTGGATGTCTGTCTATCAGTCACTCTAAATGTGTGTCTGTGTGTAATATTAAATTTACTCCCTATTTGTAAATTTCTTTGGTTATAAAATATTGTAGGCCTAGACTGAATGTTAAGCCGGGCGTTCACCAAATGCGAAGCGAAACTGCACTGAGTTAAGCCGAGATAAACGTCAACCGGAAGCGGAATTGAGTCATATTAAAGAGCGCATTTTTGGTCTACCGTTCAAAACCATAACTTAAGCAGCGGTAACTTAGGTAACGAGAAATAATAATTTTGTCGGCGTGGTCAGCGTAGTGGGGAGCGGAGTCAGATTCAGAACCGAACCCAGACAGAGTCGAAGTTACGCATATTGTATCCGCTCAACACCGTTTCGCTGTCAGTGGTCAGTGTGTATAGTACACATATACACACACACACACACACACACACACACACACACACACACACACACACACACACACACACACACACACACACACACACACACACACACACACACACACACACACACACACACACACACACACACACACACACACACACACATATATATATATATATATATATATATATATATATATATATATATATATATATATATATATGTGTGTGTGTGTGTGTGTGTGTGTGTGTACATCGACGTAATAATACTTACATCGAAAACAATAAGTTAAATTTTGAATGCGTAGTCCGTTCCGCATTTGGTGACCGCCAGACCTTAATATTGAGTACAAATATGCAAAGATATGAACAAAATAAAAACAAACTAAATTGATCATAACAGAATAAATATCAAACTAGATAATTTTTTTTTAACCCTGAGGTAAGTTTCAGTAATATAGCTACCTTTTTTAGAGGGATACCAAACAGAACCATCCTACATAGTTCGGTTTCTTCTGTTCGGTATTTCTTTTAAAGATGTAGCAATGTTACGTAAATATACATCGGACTAAAGTAATTGCACTAGTTTTATATTTATTCTGTTCATATCACATTAGCTCCTTTTTTGTGGCTAAGAGGCTTCATATAGGCCCCTATGTATTTTTTATTAAATGAACGGGACTTTTATTGTATTCAATTATACAGGATTTGTGAAATTAGACAGCAAATATTCTTTGAAATAATTTAATGTAGTATGTATAATGTTTTTATGTAAAAAGTATTTAATTTTGTTTTAATAATAAGAATATTTTGTTAAGCACTGTACGCAGCAGAAACATTAACCATGAATCGCATAGGCCAGATAGAAAAGCTTGAAATAACGGAAAGGAAAATCTTAAGAATAATTATAGGAACAAAATTTCAGGATAATAAGGTAGTATATATAAGAAATGAAGCTCTCTACAAGAAAATTGAAAAACTGTCAGATACTATGAGAAAAAAAGAATAAATTTTTACGGCCATCTTCTTAGAATGAACTCTAATAGATTAACAAAACAAGTGTTTGATTTTTTCCATAATCGTAAAACAAAACCGAACTGGTTTAAAGAAATTGAAAAAGACCTAATAGAATTAAAAATTACAGAAAATTCACTGCTTGACCAAACTGCTAAGATAATTACCAAAGACGAAAGAATAAGATTCCAAGATAAAACCAAAATAAAACCTAAACCTATCATTTCAGAAGAGGAGAGGAAAAGAAGATCAGAAAGAATGAAGAGCTACTGGGAACAAAGAAAAGTGCAGCGCGCAAGAAATGATTAATTCAGCGTACCCCAAAGAAGGTGAAACGAAAAGAAGAAGAATAAGAATATTTTAATATTCGAACATGTTTGTATTTTATGAAACCCTAATAGCTATTTATGGTGCAAATTTCGTTGGATTAAAAATTAAATTTATAACTATTGTAATTAAATACGAATTTCAATTGATATTGAAATGAACCTGTATTTTTTGTTTGACAAAATGTATCTGTTACAATCTTGTATACAACTAAAATAATATTAAGAATACAAAAATTGTTTTACTTAAATATAATTTAATTAACATAGATAAAAATATTATTAATTTTAAATCGGAATAACTAACCCATTATTAAATAAAAATTCAAATTTTACTTACTTAATGTAAAATTACATTTTAAACACACACACACACACACACACAGACACTACATACATATATATATATATATATATATATATATATATATATATATATATATATATATATATATGTATATGTACATCGACGTAATTCACGGAAAAGGTAACAGTATTAACAGCCGTATACTCAAACGTACAAGTCCGTGATCTACTTCTGTACGTTTTTGTTATATACTAATACGTTATTTACATTATAAACAGACAGACGTCCTTTTGATGTGACTATTTCTGTAGTAAAAATATTGTTCAAAGTTTTCAAAAATAAGGCGATTTTCTATCCTCAAAGAGGCCCGGTGAAAAGCCAGAAGAAATACTCTCCCTAAAATAGTTCGAACGAATAGACAACACCTGTTTTAAATGTAATTCATATTTTGCCCTTCGTAATTGTTAAACATAAATAGAAATAAAATTGTTAATCAAGCTTTATAGGTTTAGTACGGTGAATTTCCATGGTTTCCACCTCTGAAGTTTACCGTGATGCCGTAACAACAGCTCTACATACAAACAAAAGTTCTGATGATTAGACATTATCTTTTCCTGTTTACATTTTTTCAAAATTGTCTAACAAAAGACCGTAGTTCTCAAATCTTAATTTTTATTTTTAAAAGTAGTTTAAAAATTAGAGTTATAAATCTCCCTGAACCACTAAATTTTTAGGAAATTATTCATGCGATTTTGAGAAATTAGAGAATTTGATTTTTTTTTTTTTTTTTGTGGACTTCCGAGCCAGATGTTTTTTGATAGCATTCAAGCATGAAAAATGCTTGAAAACTAAAATTACTAAACAATTATTTTTTTAATTTCTCTTAAGATATTGGCAAACAAAACTTATGTAAATAATTTTATTGCTATTCATTATTTTTGTTATTCTCCGTAAATTTTCAGACAGCTTTTTCTTGGATAACGGATATATCTTCTAAAACCCCATTATACACTTACAGAATCGCTAATTAACGTCTTAAATACGTCAGCAACATTTTCACTTAAACAACAAATGTTACTTGTTGCAGGACGACAGCATGTAGACCAGTCGTGATGGAGGTGTGTGCGTGTATCCGCCCTGCTATCGCTTAAATACACCCGCCCACCATGTTGAGCCCCAAGATGCAACGCACGGTGCGCGTCAATGACACCCAGTTGGTGATGCTGTCAGAACGCGCTCACTTTGACCACTCAATGGCTGGGTATCTACACAAGCGCACTGCTGACAGCACCAAGTGGCAGCTGCGTTGGTTCGTGCTGTACCAGGTGAGTGTAACAGCATCTCTGGCCAAACGTATTGATGACACAAACTTTTCAAATTAAATTACAGTATGTTCCAGAAATAATTGCACACTCAGCTGTCTTGCTGAGAGGATTATTGATCCTCATATTGACAGTAAAACAAATCTCGATAAAAACAAGTTTAAAACCCAAACTTTTTGACCGAGAGAAGCGGGTTTTCTCTTTAACTCCATCGTTCAGCATTTGGTTTGTACCAAGATACTCTGTATAGAGTCAGAACTATGTAGGTGTAACATTGTTTTCCTATTCAATTTCTTTTCAAGATGATTTAACGATGACAAGTGTAAGTAATTTTAATCAAACGCATCGGCCGATTGTTTTGAAATTTGATACGAAGAAACCTTCAACAAAGCCTAAATGATGTGCCCCCAATTACTTCTTTTCAAAATAGCCACCTATGATTTTACGATGACGAGTTGAACGCAGTTTTACCAAACGCTCTGACCGTATGTTTTGAAATTTGGTATGAAGATATCTTACGTAAAGTTCAAATGACACGTGTAACTTTTTTCCTATTTACTTTTGTTTCAATAAGGTGGTCTCTGATTTAATGATGACGAGTGTACGCGACTTTAATCAAACGCGCTGGTCGTTTGTTTCGAAATTTCATATGACGGTACCTTGTATAAAGCCTAAATGACGTATGTATAAGATCTTCCCCGTTTACTTCCGTTTCATAATGGTGGGATCTGATTCAAAGTTCAGACTATTGCTGTAATTATTTCCTATAATACTAGCTGAACGGCAAACCTATCTCATTTTGACCGCATTTTGGACAAAGAGCATAAAATTTCAGATAAAGTTGGTCCAGTAACACTTTCAAAGTATTACGGTTACCGGTTACATGGGCGGAAACGTTACAAGCACTGTCGCGGAACTGTTCTGTATTAAGAATATATTGCGAGTTCTACTGTTCTCTGAACTATCAGTCTAGTTGTGTAGTATAATGTTTATATGTTTCTCTTCTAAGAAACTTTACTCTAAATTTTTATGTATTGTTGTGTAAGTACTATGTCTACCCACCTAATTAATAGTTTTAAATAATTTGATATAATTTGTGAAATTATTGAATTTAATTATAATTTTATTTAACTAAAAAATGGGATTTATATTTTATAAGATTTATATGTTATAAAAGATGCTACAGTAAAATGTATGCAATGAAGATTTAATATTAGCATCTAGTTAAAATTTAAATGAGCTGCCTCGCTGCTGTTGAAAGGCTCGATTCGTTTATCTGCTATGTACAACATTCATTCCATATAAAATGCAATTTATTATAATTAAATAAACAAGTGAATAATGGAAAATAAATATTAAAGAATATTGAAAAATGTCCCCTTTTTGGCATGTATGCCAAATTTCAGGAAAATTTACTACGAAGAAGTGTTTCAAAAGCTGATTTTAAAATAAGACCGAAACAGACAAACGTACGTTATAAATGGTGAAGAGCGATGAAAAAAAGTAGAAATTAAATTCTGCTAATTTACAGATTTAAAATAACTATAGTTATAGATTCAAATAACTATAGTTTGAAATATTTATCTGAGTTATCGCTATGCTCTTGCATTGTCAGACAGAAATAAAGACAATCACAAGAATCAAAATGAAAAAAAAATGAATTAATTTTTCCAGTCTCATGTGTAAATCCATCGAAACGGTACGTGTTTTCTTTGATTTCCACTAATCTTTGCACTCTGCTTAGTTTTTTACGAAAAGTCCTCTCAAGTTAAGTGGTCATTCATTGCTGTAGTAGTCAGCATCACCTTAACTATCTGCGATTGACGGTATAGCTTGCCAATCACTCACAACAATATTTCTAGGCGTAACTCCCCAAATACTACAATAAATATGTAGATATTAAAAATTGCTTATTCTTATAAAAAAATAATCTTTGCATGTCTATTTAAAAACCATCACACAACCTTGTTAATCCCATATAAATAAATTAAAAATTAGTCTTAAAAATTGTAATGACATATTATTGTTTCTCATTTTAATAATACAAATATTTCATACATGATATAAGTTATATATATAACAAATTACATTGAAAATCGATTTACATTCGTTCGACATTTTGTCAATGCCAAACTTATGTAGCATTTTCGAGGTGTTCTCGCTCGAATATCAAGCCGAAAGAAAATAGTTTTGATTCATTTGTCGATATATAATTCTTGTGCATTTACTAATAGATATGCATGATCGACCATATGTAACTGAGTCTTTAAGTGCAAGCTGTTTACAGTTTTTGACATCCAAACGTAGTTATTTATTGCAGTTTTCCTTATTTGACTTGACTTGAAAAAGTTATACAACCAACGATGCATAAAACCATGTCAAATTAGACGAGGAAAGGTTATAAAAAGTTATTTTCGTATTGCTGCTGCATAACAGTAGATAATTATGTGAACATATATTCTTTTATAAGAATATTTCCATTGGAGCGGCCATCGTGGTAACAGCCTGATCAGAAAACATGACGAGCTCCGATCCTTATCTCTAGATAGCTTTTTGAGATGTCGTTAATGTTTTTACTTTTGAAGCTACACACGTACGCGCGGCCACGCGCGCGCGCACACACACACACACACACACACACACACACACACACCTGGTTGAAGGTTTCTTTAAAGATTGTCTAGGATGCACCTATTGACTCGCGGTACCCGAGTCTAACACTCGCTTACACTTACAACACTACACCTACGACATTAACACTTTACCTTCACACTTACATTTAGGGAGGAGATAGTAGCCATAATGTTCTTTTCGACTTAAAATAACAACAAAAAATTCACGAAAAATTACACATTTTTCTATATATAGAAAATTGTTCCTATTTTGGATTTTTTTTCTTACTTTTTCAAGAAATCTCAAGGTTTATTGTGAAGATCCAGGATAATGAGTTTTTAAATAAAATCGTCAATTATAAATACAATTTGTCATTATTAATAAATATATAGGAGACCATACAAGCAAATAAAATTAAAATATAGAATGTTAGTTTATGCATACTACATAGCAAGTTATGATGTTTAGCGAGACTTTACAAAATGTCAGATAAAAATATTTTTCTTATTGATGTGTTGTTATTACTTTTTTTTAAAATTCGTCTTCGTATTAAGGTAAGTCAGTAAATTGACAGCATTATTTATGTTATTTACATTGTATTAAAAAATTAACCATTATGTTTTTTGTTTAACCAAAAAACATTTTGTTTTATGTTTAACCAAAAAAATGATCGTAAAAACAAATTTTGTTGGACAAATCTGTTTTAGACCCTCTGAATATAAAAAAATGTTTTTTAGTTTTATAGGTTTTGTTAGATAAACCCTCTGTAAAACCTGCATTTGCATGTCATCATAAATAATTTAATTCAATGTAATAATTTATTTTAAATAGTAATTCTCCTGAATTTTAAAACTTTCTGCAATCGTAACAAGTAATTTACGATGATCGTTTGCGTATGTAATTTATTTTAATTCGTAAGTAATTTACGTTCGTTCTAAATGACGATAGTTCTTTAGTCATTTATTATTTTGTAAATATGTTATTAATGCTGTTCTACTGAGTGATGAAACGTTAAAATCAATATCTAGAAAATATATTTTGTATTATAAGAATAGTTAAAAAATATAAATTGAAATTTTATGAGAACTACTTCGTGGTAAATGAGTTAAATAAAATAAAACTTTCCGCCAAGTTTTTTATGTAAAAAGAATTAAATAAACTTTGGACAAGTTAGATTCCTCGAGTTTTAAAGACCTTCCTTCAATTAATTTCCCAACTCATTTTGCTTAACTGGGTGCCTTTGTGCTGAAGTCAAGCAAATTTTCCTACGCCTTGGACAGGGGAAACGATGAATAATGACGATTACTTAAAAAAATCAATTTAAAGTGACCTTTTTTCGTTTTTCGACAACTAAATTCAAATGTTAATTAGATTCGAACCTGCGTACAGGTCCGAGTTCTAGTGAACTACCTTCTAACCTACCAATACATAGAACTACTATAACATAAGTATCGATCACCTCGCCAAAAAAAATGATTTGAAAAATAAATAATTCCAATTAGTCACACTTTCCCGAACACGCAAGTCAATGTATTAAACATTGCACACTCTTATTAAAAATTATCACTATTTAAAAAAAATATGATAAGAAAACTGTGTTTGTCCCAAATAATTCGACCAAAAATTAGTATTATAACGATTCAATTATCACTGTAAGTTTACAATTGAAGAAGCTAAATTTGGCGGTATTTAAAGGTGACGTAATGTTTTTGCTCGGAATGTTTTCACTAAAAAATGTTTTTTGTCGGACACTGTATATATTACATAGTAATTGGTACTTGGAATTTATTTAAGGACGTTAAATATTGACAGACATATTACCAAAAATGTTTCCATATTTTGAAATGTAGTTGCCTTAGAGGTACAACTTTGGTTTTGATCGTGGATGCTTGTCACAAATCTCCAGTTATTTTAGAGTCTCGACTGAAGCAATATTTTGTTCTGTCAACGATATCACTTTGTCCGTATTGTTTATGAGTCCGATATAACGGTTGATAGAAAGAACAATGTGCTACGACAAGAATGTTCTAAAAACCACGTTTGTGCATATTTCTATTTCCTAAACAACAGACTTGTACGTTTTAGCGTTGTTCTTTGATAGACTAGCACGCTAGTAAAACCAATGTTTACTATTAGTATAATTTTTACTATATATAAAACTGCTCTTTTACGTTATGGACCTGAGAAGCAATAACTAAGGAAAGGGTTGATGTATCTGCAATAAGTTTTTGATAGCTTCATAATTTTAAAGGTTTACTTCCTTTATCTCTATGCATAGTGTAAAGACATTATTGTGATTGCAAACAAAATGATCTTGTGCTTGTGCAACCCTATCATATTTATGAGTCAGTAATATTTGATAAAAGTTACTTTATAATATCTTTGATGGAGTAATTACACATTTTTTTAGAAAATATTTCTATGGTGATAATTCTTTAATAGAATTAATTGACATTACCGTTTGTAAAAAATTTTATCAAAGATCGTTGGCAAAGAAATGTGTTGTGTAATACAGGATTTATTAAAAAGTTTATACAACACTTAAAACGTTATTTCATAGAATTAATTGAAGTCTGAAAAAACACTTTGTGTAAGTCGTTTATTCAAAATATTTATTTGTTTAACCAAATTTAACTACTACCAAGTATTGCTTTATTCTTTTCTCTATTATTATTATCTTTTCTACAATTATTAATTTCTCAGTTTGGGTATTGAAATCAGAAGTAAAACATAATAAAGTGCACAATTATTAGACATCATACTTTCCAGTTTGGTAGGGAAAAACAAAGAACAGAAAAAGTGTTTATTTAATTTAATATTATATATATATAATATTATATATATATATATAAGATTATATATATCATAGTTATTTAATAATTTTATTTTAGTCGCATTTAAACTAAGCCATTATTTACTTGGGTTTGAATGAAAATTTTAATTAAATCGTTTTAAAATTTGAACTCTATTTCTGATATAATGTTTCTTGATGAACGAACAACACTCACACAAAACTAAAGAAGTCCTTTAAAATGTATGTATTTTGTAGTGTACTGCATTGCTTTCTATATTATGAGAAAGTAAAATATTATTTTTTTCCGTGTTAGTAACTGCACAGTACTCGTAAGTGTGCATTATTTTTTAACTCATTGTTTAATAGCTATCGAGGCATTAAGCATATGTACTAATTGCTTTCATCATTTGTTCCATAGAACGCGTTGTACATACAGGTTTGAATAAAGCAATTACAGTTATATTGTTAATTTGGCTCTCGTAGAAATATTAAAACAGCTGTTTCATTTGACAGCAGCACGCAACATCACGTGTTCTCGTTTTCCCGCCAAACAATCCGTTACAAAGTCTTTCTGGAAAATGACTTTCTTTACTCCTTTCTCGTAGAGTAAGAAATGTAGTAACTGAAACAAACACAAATATATATATATATATATATATATATATATATATATATATATATATATATATATATAATATTTGTGTGTGTTGAAACAAATAGAATAAAGAGAGTTTCAGTAATTAAGAGAAAGGTTTTTTCTTCTATTTATCATTAAAGGATTATTATGATTTCTTTAAAACCACTTTATTTTCTCCTCATTTTCGGTAAACTGTTCTAAAAAGTAATAATTTTTCTGATGATAAAATTTAAAAGTTATTTGAACAAAATCAGTAGCGACACATAATTTTGAGATCATAGTTTGTGCTAAATTTTTACTTTTTTGACTAATCCGAATTTTAGATACAAGCTAATGACTGCTCTTCCTTTAAGAAAATCCATGTTTAATTCTTTTAATTAAAACTTTTGATTTATTAACGTTGTCAAAAAAATTTATGCAATAAATAACAATACTATATTAATGTTTATGTTGAACTAATATAAATATAGTTTTCACCTTACACTTTTTTTTGAAAATCTAATTTCTTATCTTCATAAATTAGGATTTTCAATTTAAAATTTTTTTAAAAATAAACTAGTATCATTGAAAAATTTATTTTTGGATTTTCACTACAATTTCAATATTCAAAATGCAAATTGACACAGATTTCAAGGCCGTTTATTATTGTAGAATCATATTCTCAAAACGTGTAACCATTTTTTTTAAACGTAAAAAAGTAGACTTTTTGTAGTTTTTTTGTAAAATTGTCTTTTTTAAACTGAGCCACTGTATCGGCAAAATCAGTTTTTGTTCTTTAGAATCACTTTATTCCGTAGCATATCTAAGTAACCCTTCCAGTGATTGTGATTATTTTGGTGACTCTGTTTTGAACTTCAAAAAAATGTAAACCAATAATAAAAAATGAGGAGAAATCTATTTATCCTACAAGTCATGTAAACTTTATTCAGCTATTTTCAGAGGATAATCTTCAGATGAAAATGTGCTTTATCGGTTCGCAAGATTTTACTGAAATTACTACACATCTCGCGACAATTGGATCAATGATAACAAGACAATTCAAGTCTCTTAAGCTTATATGTATCTGTAAGTTGAGATTACTTGTATTTTACAAGAGTGCAATGTGAATACCTTTTATGAATACACCATACTGTTGTGTCAGTTCAAATTGTTCGGCAGTTTTGTTAACACTGCTTTCACCAAATTGGGTGTTATTAGGAATTTCATTCTACAACAAGTCTCCGGTAATTTCAATTTAAATATTTTCCTGATTTTTTTTACCGAACCAGTGGTTTCAAACTTTCACCAGGTTAAGCCACTGAACCAGTGGTTCATATTTTCTGTAGTTCGTTAATTCACAAGGCCCTGATGGGGCCATTACGGGTACGAAAATGTAATTCTGCTGTGTAGCTTTTTTCACAATCGTAATAACTCTAAATTAGCCCCGTAAAGTATATATCGGTAATGATATGATAATCAACAATTACAATCACTTCAATGTCGTGGAAATCTAAAGTAACGTTTGTACACTTTAAACTTATATAAAATGTATCAGTAACTTTAACACACAGCACCAGCAGCAATGAAGCACGTATTTATAAAAAACAGCTGATTATTAAATCCGAAATGCCCCTGCATATAACAATGAATCTCTTTGCAATATTAAACCTAAATTAACTGAGCTTATATTAATTTTAAATTGTAACTTACTTTTAAAAAACCTGAAGTAAGTGTATGTACTTACACTTATATGAAGTATGTGAAGTAAGGCTATAACTTCACGGAAGAAATATGTATATCTGAGTAACATTATAAAAACCGTATGTGATAAAAAAGTTAAATATCAAAATTTCTAAGGATTATGAAGGAAAAATTATTATCTTTATATTCATATATTATTTTTATTAATATATTACAATGTTAAAATATTAAATATTTAATGATGCACATTAAAAACATGAAAAAAACTTAAACTCGCTCTTACTTTGAAGTTTTAAGTAAAAAAAGTTGTGTAGTTTACGTCGAAAGCAGCAATCATTAAAGATTTAAAAAATTACGGGAGTAACAATGCAATTATCTTTCTCTAGCAGAAGAGAGGGGACAATCTCTGTAGCTAAGTGTAGTTGGATAGAATAAACATACATAGACTACATGTACATAAACAAAATTTGTAACAATCTTCCAAAATGTGATATAAATTATTTGTGAGTCATTTTCGAGTTCTTAATTTGAAAATTATCCGAACTGGAAAAGATTCTTGACAAGCTTATAATACTTTTCTCCAACAGGAGATTACGTCATAACAGTAATTATTTTGGACAACTTTGAAGTAATTTTATCAACATGCCACAACAAACTCCGTAACTCCGCCAACGTATGACCTTTCTCAATTCCCTTATGAATGACATCAGATATGTCATTAAATAAATGAGAAGATGTATGACATTAAATTATATAAAACGATACGTATTTCAAAATCACTTCTGTTGCCAAATCTTTCAACTGAAAATAACATTAACCGCATTAACTATATAACGTTTTAATATTTACTTTATATTTAAGTGTAAAGAAACTTAGTGAGTGAAAATATTTTTAGAGAAGAAATCCTTCCTGTGTCTAATGTTTTTTGTATACTCTGTTAACAATAATTGAAGGAAGTTTACATTTTCGGAATGCTATACTTCTAAAAACATGAACAGTCAACAAATTTAAGGTTCAGTGATAAATAATTTGTTTTTCAATTAATTTTTATAAGTACAACAAAATTCTTAAAAACTCATTATAATCCACTTTTGAGAAATTGTGCAGCCTTTTTGGTATTCTTACCGAAAACTTACACTTTCCTTTTTTTCTTGACATTATTTTATATTGTGAAAGATTTTGCAGTGTTTTTATTTATTATATATATATATATATATATATATATATATATATATATATATATATATATATACAAGATACTTGTTTATACTTTTAGTGAAAGAGTAAGTAAGCTACTGTGTGTAGCCAGAAAATTGGATTATAATGTAATGAGTTTTTAAACATTTTGTTGTACTTTTAAAAATTAATTGGAAAAAAATTATTTATCACTGAACCTTAAATATCGTTAGTATTTGTTGGTGACTAAACGAAAATTAAAATTTTGTATAATATAGTTTATCCTATATTAATAAGACTATTTCAACTTTCAAACTTAAGGTCCAGCTTAGTGGTCGATTTGCTAAAGCACATTGGTCAGTCGGTTGCGTTTGAACTGCGCAGCTCCAGATTTTTAGTTCGAACCGCAGTTACTCCCGTTGCTTACCCTTCTATTAACTCCGGTCCCTCTTCCTCATTGGTGTAAATGGCATAAAGAACGGACGCTAAGGAGAAGAAAAAATTTAATTTAATGATTAAATTTAAAACTCTTCAAAATCTGACTTTTCCCTAATCGGCCTTAAGGGCTTGAAAGTAACCAAATGAAACGTTAATATATATAACGTTTTTTAATATATATAACTTTATTCAAATTGTATAAATAAATGTATTTAAATAAAAGTCTTGTTTTGTAAGTAATCAAAGAATTTAATATTAAGCCTAAGTTTTTTAAGATATTTGCAGGTATGCATATATTCCAGACAAATACAAAATTGTCCAGAAGTAGGCTAAAGTTCTTTTTTCAGGCGTTAGCACAATCTGTTGCATTTATTAACCTATAATTTCATATAAACCCTGTTACCAGTTTACAAGTGCTATTTCAAAGGAAATATATAAAATAACATTTTCAACCTTTTTGATTATGCCTTTTGTGGGAAACAGACTACAAATTCCAATTATTTCTCTCTTCTCACTATGTATTGCGACAACATTGTTTGGATTATTTAAACAGTATTTTCCTCATAATTGCATTAAAACAGCTAAACCTTTCCATCAAATAATTAAATCCATCCCTGCTGAAAACTTTACCTGTTTCCATGGAAACCTGATCAGTACGGCCAACATAATAATACTTAACAACAACATAGTTTGGCCAATTAATTGCCAACACAGCCGAGCTACGTTTTAATTACGTTGGTTACATGATTAATTTAATTACACAGAGAAAGTTATACAAAATTTTATAATTACCCAAAATGACTGATCGCGAATCGGTCTGCAACGTGAGCTGGGCTAATGATTAATAGCTTCTACCTGGGATCAATCATTCAGCCTATGAACAGATTAAAGCTAGCGATACCTGACTTCTATTTGATGTAGAGTTTATCTATGTGTATCGAAATGTAAATAGTTTGTTACAAAACACTGTTTTAAGTATTCTTAATGTCCGTCATACGTAATTAACAAACAACGCTTTAATTAAATTAATTGTCAGTCGATAAAAGCTCTAATTATTAAAATACTCTTTAACATAGTAACCTATGTCAACAGAAATTTTGTTTTCAGTGCTCAGTGTATGTTTTCATAATAGCGACTATAGTAGCGCTATTATATTATTTCTTTAACAAATCTTCAAATTGTCAATTCAAATATAACACATCTCTAATAAATCTATCGTTTTGGATTTGTGAAAGCTGAATTTTTATTACACAAATTGTTTTTTTTCAAAATGTTTTACCGACTAGTATTCTTCAACTACTAATTTTTTTTAAAACCCACATTTACTCTTAATCAGTTCATATGATTTTGATAAAAATTTGTTCAAATATAGTTTATCAACAAAATGCGTCGTTATACCACCAAACGTTTAGGTTTGGTAGCTACAAAAAACAGAAAATTTATCAAAATTGGTTCATCAGAAATAAAAAAAAAGATTTTTTTTACTTCGGTCTCAGATTTATTTTTCATTTTAACAAATTTATTTCAAATTTAAAACAACTGACCTAATTTATGATTCTAAATATGCATAACACAGAAATTTAGCAAAATCAAATAAAACAATTGTGAGAAATTGTAAATTTTCATTTTTTTTTTTTTTTTTTTTTTTTTTTTTTAGTTTTGAATCATATTTTATATTACAGAAATAGTTGATTGTGAGAAATATTGATTATGTTCTTACATACCATCTTCCCTATTTGTCCAACATTTTTCAAATCAGTATTAAAATGTTCAATTTATATAAACAAAGAACTTAGTTTTTACCAATTTTTAAACATTCCTGTTGTTTACCGTTTCTCTTTCGATCTATATATAACCTTCGGGTATGGCATCAGGGTACAACAGAACAAGTTCTAAAAAAACACTTACGGCAGCTGAATTTTATTAAAACAAAATTTATCTTCATGCACACTATAAGCAAACTCAATATAACTGGTTAATATACAGACATTTGCTGTTAAAAAGCACACACTCATTAGTTCTCTAAGCAAGTAAAAAAAAAATCAACTAAAACGCCATAAAGAATATGTTTATCCGTCGCAGAAAAACATATTTTCGTATCATCAGACAATGTCAATTTTAAAAGCGAAACAAATTCAGTTCTTTATCAAAGTACTTTGAAGTTGCAAGCATTAATATTGAATGATGTTGTTACAGAAGTTGACTAAGTTATTTCCTTTAGCAGTGTCGAAGTTTGTTTATAGAGGATTGCGTTTATCTTGGAATTGAAATGAAGAAAAACGAACATCTTATTCTGGTCACCAAAAATTGTAAAATACTGCCTTTAACGTTGATAAAACTCACTTTTCTGCCCCTTTGAGACGTTAAATATAGAAATTAGCAAACACTAAGCAAGCATATTTTTATTACTTTAATAGTGACAGTAAAAAGACAAAACATGTATACAAAGAGATATATAAATTGCAAAAAAGAAGATTTTAAGACAAATTATTTCGAAAATATAATAATTTGTAAGTGGTTAAAAAAGAAGATTTATTTCAAAATAAATATATTTGTTAGAAAAAAAACAAAATCTACCTAAATTAGAAAAAAGTATTAATGGGAAATATGACAAAGAAAGTGTAAGGGAGCAATGTAATGAAGCAATTAGAGAAAGATATGAATTGTCGACAAAAGATAAATACAAACAGCAGAAATAATATGAAACTGGAACAGGAAATGGTGATAACAAGAGAGCAAAATTATATATAGAACAATGAAAAGAAAACTACAGAAAAGACTGCATAAAAGATTAGCCGTGAGGAGGAACAAACAGAAGGAATGATTGCATTATACATATGAAATGTATTAGTGAAATGTACAAACTGATTGATTGATGATTAAATTTCAAAAAATAGAAATGAAGAACGAAATTGAAGAAGAAATAGAACGAGAAAAAATTGGATAAAAGAAAAAATATTAATGTAATATTTTATATTGAAAATGAATGTACAAAAAACATTTTGGCGAAATGAACAGTACACAAAGAAAAATACAAACCTTAAAAAGAGAAACAATAAACTAAATCAACATTGTTTATGTTTAATGATTCATTCTAGCGTGCGTTTCGATTACTTGATTACCATCTTTAGAGGGTTACAAAGCTAAAGTTAAATTGGTACAAAAAGCAATGCCTGTTCAATTCACGTTATTTTCACCTAATGAAAGATTATAAACAGTGTTATGAAATCATAAATTTGAACTAATATAAAATAATCTTCTATTTGTTCAGTTGTTTTTGATTGCTGTTTTTCAGGATTCAAATAGAAGTTTCCTCTTATTAAGAAAAGAGATAAATTGATATTTAAATATGTTTTGACAACCTCTTTTATGTGAGAAGGGCAACCTAAAGGAAGCAAATTTTAATGTACCTTGTTTAATTATGCGTTATTTGTGTAATGTTGTTCACAAATTTTAAATAACAAAGTTAGGCTATTTTGCAAGGCCGGAGTATCAGCCTGACTTCGCACAATCAATTCATCAGAGTTTATACAAAATTTGTTCATTGCATACAAAATCATAACTGAAATCAGTGTACAAAATATTTATATAAATTTTGTTCTATTTTTTGTTAGCTTTACTCAATTTAGGCCTAAAGCCGAACGTAAAATTTGAGTCATTTCTATTTTACAACAGTAACTTGAGTTATAAACTTCGTGTACGAAAAATTCAACGAAATCTGATTAACCAAATTTGAGAAATTATATTGATTTTCTGTTTTTCTTCTTTTTAGTTTCTGGTTTTTTCTATTTTGAGATATACGTAAACCCAAATATAAGTACACAAAATTAAGCCTACTAACATACTACTTTTTTAGCCAAACTTGATCAAAACTGTAAAGCCCGTTTCGACAAATTAGCACTAAAATAGATGCAAAAAAATTAAAAAATACTTTCTCACAGTAAATCGGTTTTCACAACAATCCGGTTTGGAAAGTAATGATAGCCAAAAAACGGACATTTGGCCTAATTTAGCAACATCGAATGTTAGATTTTGCTAAAAGTTTTGATACATTTGAAAATTTATAATTCAAGTCAGTAAATAACATTTTAAATAAAAGAAATGTATGGTTCTAGAGTATGTTGAAAAAAACCAAATGAAATATATTGCTGTGAATGTTTGATCGAATTTTTTGCCAAATATTTTGTGGATGGTAAATGAACCATATCTATTTTGGAAAAAGTGAGCTATATTTTTTATTTTGGTACTCTAGGACTAAATTTGAGCAACATTGTATGAAAACAATTCCAAATGATTTTTATTAAATCCTGTTTTTAATTATTATTTAATGCTTTTTCACCAAAAATATTTTTAAAGAAAGTTAATGTTTTTAATGTTCCGATATGAAACCAGTATTTATACACGCTGAAAAATTTTAAAGAAAAATAGAATTAAATCTGCTAGCAGCGTTTTCGTTTTTGAAAGACATCGTGATAAGAGAGATGGGAAGAGAAATTCTTTGATGTTAACAGCACTGAACAATTAGGCTGCCCTAAAAATAGAACTACAAAGAGAGGTCAAGGTTAAACTGATCAACATTTCATACTTTGGGTGTTTTAACATGGAACACCAGGTGGTATAAAATATATTATATACAGTCAGTGTCTGGTTAGGCGGTGTGACCAGATAATTCGAGAGCTACAGGGTCTCTACAAACTAAGTTCGGGCAACGGGAAATGTAATAAACAAGTCCACCTACCAATCCCCCTGAAGCAAGGTTGCGAGGTCAACCTAGATTAATTTCAAACTTTATGAATTGACACTGTATTAATTAAAAGTAAAGTTTCTTATTTAAAAAAACAATTATACAAGTATATAGGTTTTTGTTCAAAATTTCGATCAATACTATGAAGATTTTTGGCGGAGCGTTGTCCCATATACACTTACATTTCTGATATATTACAAGAAAATACAAATGTATAAACTTATTCCAAAATCTTATAAGCATTTGCAGTAAAATAAAATTAAAATTTTAATTCGTTTTAATAACTATCATTTTGTCATACTTAGCCAAAACAATCATAATTAAATTTTACGTAATAAGAAGATTGATGATTTAAATTTTCAGAAATTTATTATTATTAATGTTAATATTACTATGATGTTTTTCGTATAAAAAAAAATCTATTTATACCTTCGTATAAATTGAAGGTATTACAGGGACGTATCAATTTATTCTATTACGTATTTCTCTCTCTCTCTCTCTCTCTCTCTCTCTCTCTCTCTATATATATATATATATATATATATATATATATATATATATATATATATATATATATTCATAATCATCTCACTTTCTCCGTATGTTTATCTTTTTCCTTATACAAAGTAATAAAGAATTTTTATCAAGAAAAAAATCGGTTTTCATATTTTTATGGGTTTATACGTTTTTAGGTCCTCACTATCAATAATAATCTTGTTTTTTGGACCATTTTCCCGTTGTGTGTTTGTAATATGTTCCTGTGTTTCTATGCACATCTGTGGAGACTAGACTATATACAGCTCACTTAACAAACTGAAAAAATTCTATTCTACAGGTAAAAAAAAATAATTTTAAAATCGTATAAAAATCGTTTCATTAATTTTTTCTGACATTTTGATCATATAACATAATAAAATTTAAGTATGTTGATTTTATATTTTAAATTGATTGCTCGGCTGTAAATCGGGAGTGGGATTCTGACAGCACTAATTTCATTTTGTTGGTTCTCTCTCAAAGTTGGTTACTGATTTCACATTATATATATATATATATATATATATATATATATATATATATATAAGATCTAAATTTTAGCGAAATATCAGGAATAAAATTTAAAAAATAAGGCATTTTTACGATGTTCTTTTAGAGGGAGATAAACGTTATTTTTTGGTGGAATAACTGAATGTAAGATAGTTTGTGCAATGTTTTACGTTTAGTTTGTGTAGTGAAAAAATAATTCAAATTATATTTGTAAATATTTTTTTTAATGTACGTGCTTTCAACATGAACGTCCGCTTTCAACCAAAGTATAGACACGATTAAACAAAACATTCTCTAGTTATTTTAAATATACGTAACTACAGACACTTTTTGCGTTGTTTCAACACAATATAGTCGGATTTATACATTATGTGGTTGGTATATGGGAAGGATAATCCTTCTTGTATTCATGAGTACGTTGATTTGATTAGTATTTAAGCTGGTTTGTAGGTTTAATTAATTAGAGTAATGGATTCGACGAAGGCTAATAGTCCAAGAGCTGGCTGTGTATTTCAGTGACTATGTGACCTTTGTTAAGTTTGGAAGGCATTCAGCCATTAAGCAGAGTTGAGTGTTTCGTACAATACATTTTAGTTAATTTCAGTGTAAGTGTTGAAAATCAGATAAACAAACAAGTTACTATTATTTGTATTAACTAAAGTAAATAACTAGAAGTACAAAGAACAGTAAACTTCGCAGTTTGTTCTTAATTAATGTACAGCGCGCTCGTTTAAAATTAAACAGCACTCATAAACTTATCCGCTAAATTAACCGGTAACCGAAGGTTAATATTTACGAAAAACTTTGTTGGACCAACTTTATTGGAAACTTTTATGTTCTTTCTTCATGAACTGTAAAAATTATTATAGGTTTAGGTTAGTCAATATTACAAGAAATAATAAGCAGCAACTGCATTTTCAACGTTAATTCAGAGCCCTCTATATTGAAAAGGAAGTAAATAAAACCATTCTTACACGTACGTGGTTCGGGTTCTATACAAGATACCTTTGTACCGAATTTCAAAACAATCGTTCAATGTGTTTGAACAAAATCGCGTACATCGTTAAATCAGAGGCTGCATAATTTGAGCTTCATACAAGACATCTTCGTACCAAATATTGAAACAGTCGGTTAATGCGTATGAGTAAAACCTGCTTACATTCGTCATTGCAAATCAGAGGCCGCCATCTTAAAGCGAAAGTAAATGGAGGAAAACCTAACACATTTGTCATTTGGGCTTTACCCAAGGTACCTGCGTATCAAATTTCAAAAAAATCATTTAATGCATTTGGTCAAAACTGCTTACACTCGTTATTGTAAATTAGAAGTAGCCATCTTTAAACGGAACTGAATGGGAAAATATTTTATGAATATGTCGTTCGGGTTTTATATAACCTAACTCTGTACTAAATTTCAAAATAATCTATCAATGTTTTTGGTCAAAACTGCGTAACGAACAGAAACACAAACCAAATGCGAACGGTCGAGTTAAAACCGAGACTTTGCTTCGTTCGGTCAATCATGGTGTTCATGTGTTACTGAAAAGTTTACACAAAAAGAAATAACATCGAAAAACATTATTATTATTTATTTATTTACCGAACAAGTATAGATGCAATGATTGGTATGTAGCTGCAGAGGGAAACAAATCCCTATACGCCGACAAATACCTTAAAACTACACACAAAACTAAACAAAATTCAAATAAAGTTATCCTACAACATGCTTCACATATTTGATATTAAAGAACCACAACCACCAGCCCGTAATCAATAAACACAAATATCAGCTTTATGCAACATCCATTGTTTCATCTTTATTTTTAAAGTGCTCTTATTGAATGGCAATAATTTCATATCATGAAGTAGTAAATTATATACATGTATTGTTCTTATATAACTGTTCTTCTCACACGTTTGGGGTAATACTACGCTTTTACTTCTTATATTACTGCTTCAATTTATGTATATACTTTTTAAAGACTTATAATGAAACCATATACTCTAATTGGTGAAGTGAAGACATTATAATTAACCATAAATTATGCAAAAACATTACACAAACGTTCACTTTCAATTATTACTCCAAAACCCCGACTTATAAGTCACCGAAAAAAGATCAGAAAATAAGCCTAATTACTCAAAATTGGTTCATCAGATTGTCAAATAATGATCTTCACGGTTCATGACATTGATGGTTCATTGTGATGATCTTGATTCAGAATGAAGAATCATAACTCATGCATATGAAATAAAATAAAATTATGGTCAAAAGTAAAATAGAAGGGGACACTGCTGTGGTCGGGGTTTATTTTTGGTTCGTTTCGATTACTTCTGAATTCTAGCTTAACGTGAGTTATATGTTCGTATATGTCCAAAATATGAACGAAATCCGATTAAAAAATTATGAGAACGAGACTGATTTTTCAGTTCTTTTCATAGTTACCGAAACGGATTTTTGGAAATATAGCAACCTATATATTTTTGCTGCTCATAGATTTTATTTAAGTAAAATTTTGATCAAAAGAGTTACAGCCGATTTTGAGAAGTTTAATATAAAACAGTTTTTTTACCGAAAAGATATAAAATTCCTTTTTTATATTAGATTCGAATAAAAGACACGTATTCGCGCTAACACACACACACACACACACACACACACACACACATTCACTACTCCACATAACTTGGCTAACTCTAAAATGTAAAGCAACCCATTCTGGGAGTTTATGACACCGGCCTAGGGTGTATCAGACGGAGCCCTAGTGTACCTTACCTATGCATGCGGAGCTCTGTGTGGACAAACACAGTTTTCTTAGCTGCTCATATTACCATGAGTAATAATGTAAATAGAATGAGCGGTAACTCACCGCATAGCAAAAAGCTGGCCAATGGGAAACAACCTCCATTATTAAGGTCAAAAATAAGGTGAAATTGAAAGATAATTAGCAGAGCGAGCAACTGTAATTGCCTCAATAATTACTTGGGCATTCACCAATGAAGTAACTAGTTCTAATGAAGACGGTGAATTAATTAACTTAAATCCTCTCCTAATCCTAAACGTTATGAAGAAACTAGTGCTTGAGTAGGCGCTGTAACTGAGCATCTCTGGAATGTAGAAAGAGGCACTAATTCGTATTGCAATTGTTAACTACAAAAAGTCATTCATTCAAACCTAATAATATAAACTAAATTTAATGAATCTATACTAATAAAAGTAAATGTGTGCGTGTGCGTGCGTGCATGCATGTTTTGTTTACATAGAACATTCACCGTAAAAACGTTTGAATTTCACGAGCAACGCCGTGCTGGCCACCACTGGTTTAATATAACTATGGTTTTTTATTACCTGGATCACTTCAATAACAATCCAGGAAACTGTTATTTTACAGAAACTAATTAGAGTATTTCATAAATATTCACTCTCAAAATATCGAAAGTGTATTAATGTATTTGAAATAACTTTAAGTGTGTTAATGATGCAGTGTTTTAATTAACGCATACATCAATAGTATACTAATACATTAACGAGTAATATAAATATCTGTTAAATTATTGTATATAATCAAATTTAGCTGATTAACCCTTAACTTTGTAGCTCTACGTAACCTCAAAATGCTTCAACCAAATATTCTTAGTGCAAGAAATTCAACGCACATGTGATTTTGTGTTAGTAATAGAACAACAAAAATTCAAAAAGTTGTATTTCTTCAATTTCAACTATTAGTGTTTTTTTTTTTTTTTTTGCTTAAAGTGTACACTTTACGTTATGAGAGTTAAATAAATGAGGAGTGCATTCAGTTAGTGTAAGACAACGGCAGTAACTACGTCTCGAAACCAAGACGTTGAGGTTTGCATAATGTGCAATTAATATGAATATATTTAAAGAATAGAGTCAAAGTGTTAGTGATTAACAGAAAAATGTACAACATTTGTTAAGAATGTATATCCGTATTTAATAACGCTTTAAAAGAACCGTTGTGTTTAACGTCGATTCTTGAGCACGAAAGGAAAACAAGTTTAAAATTCAACAAACGAGAACACAAGTTACTAAAGGCTATTAAGTTAAACTTAAAGTTATTGGCTACAACTTTGCCGCTGACAAAACTTTCTTGACTAATATAAATGGCGCAAAAACACTACGTAAACATTTTCGCAGCTGCGGACAAAAACAAACTTTGGAAAATCCGCCTAATTTTTCCAATTTGGTTCCTTGTCGGTTTTTCCTATTTACTTCCAAAACGTAAAGCAGTGAATATAATAAATGGGCATAATACACTAACTCTGTAATAGGCTTAAAAAACTACCAATATATTGAGAATTAACAATGATTTATTTTAAACAATTTGCTTCCTTTTTTCGGAGTAAAAAAAATTTATTGTTACTCTTCATTCAATACAAGTGAAAACTTGATCTAATGACGGTAGATTTCTTAATTTTTATTAATTTACTAATTTTATTTTCACAATTTTGTTATTTTTTATTGATACCTAAATACAAAATATAGGAAAACAAAGCACAAATTTTATATAATAAATACAATTGTTAATGCACGAACAATTGGTGTTGGCTGTATTGAATTTGCAGTACTATGACGGTACTTATATTTCAAACATACATTATTAAAATTATTTTTACACATATAGAGAACAATCTTGTATAAAGTATAGGCAAGATATATTAATTCTATACTCAATTATTTTGTGACAGTTCGGAGGGAAGGCAATTAGTACAATTGCGTTAGTTATAATGACGTTAGCTGTGATTTCAAAATGTTGAACTGTAAAACAAAAACAATCAGCCCCTCGTATAAAGGCGTTATTATGATTTTAGTATTTTATTATTGAACTAAGCCAATTTTTTTAACCATATATTACTAACGAGCTAAATCAAAATATTAAAATTTAATTTGAATGTTCCAAATCTAGACTGAGGTCGATTCGTAGCTCATTTTTCAATAAAACTTACTACAAGATATTTAAAACTTATATTTTTGACCAGTATTTTAGCCTTGTTGCGAAATTTTAAATCTTTTGTATAAGTTTATAATGCAGTAAAATTTTCTTATTCGTTTCAAAGTGGTAGCAACTTAAACTTAAACATTTAATGAAACTTTAAAATCCTGTTTTCTCCGTCGTAGTCAGTGTAGGCCCTAAATATTAAGATCTTTATAAACATTTTTGGTCCTGCTAAGGCGTAGCAAGGGAGGGTTATGTATTTGACAGCCCTCCCTGTACGTTTGTGTAGGTTTCCTAATATAGAGACGCCCCTATTTGACCGATTTTTACAAATGAGGTGTCAATCGATCCACCTTCATTGCAAGAGTGTACGTAACATTTTTAGAAATTCGAAACTGCTGAGTTACCCACATAACTCTAATTCTTCATAGAAAGGCTACGGAATTCGGCTACAGCCTAATTTGGATCATTAAAACTGAAAACTATATAGTAACATTTTTGGTACAATAAGACACTTCGAAATCGAGTTATACTTTTTTGAACTTTTTTTTTAATAACTTGAAATAATATTTTCTGTGAAATAAACATATCACGTGATCATGTAAGTTATTTTAATGAACCATAATTAGCGTCAAAAGTGACACTCGTATTTATATACAACCTATTACGCGTACTTTGAACCTTGGAAACAAATCAACGGTAGTAACTGCGTCTCGAACCCACAACCTTCAAGTACGTAGTTTTGTATACAGGTTGATAGGTAGACAGAAAGGGATATAGACAGAAAAATAGGTAAATTTGAGCTATATATTTTCTTTCATTTTCTTTCCAAATGAAGTACAAAGTATATTTGCAAATCGTGAAAAATCAATCCTTTGATTTTAATAAATCTGCTGGGTTAAAAACAAATGGTTTTGGCTTAGTGGCAAATTACAAATTGCTGGACACAAATTGACATATTTTCGTGAAATTTTACGTGTAAAATGTGGTTTATCTATTATTTTTAATCGATCGAATTTTTTAAAACCGGATTAAGCAATTTTGATCACATTTTCCTCAAATTAGGTTAACAAATACAGCAATGAAATGTTTAAGTTATTAGAGCACCAAAAACAAATTTAAAAGTTAAAGAAAATAACTGAAAATTTGGCTAATTTTTTCAATATTAGTCAGATTTTGCTCAAATTTTGGTTATATATAAAAACTTATAATTCAAGTTTGTGTAGAAAATTTGAAATGAAAGTTGAGAATTGGGAGTAAAGCCGAAAACCCTATGGGAAATCCGGAGGACTGCTGTTAGTTTTTCCTAAATTTGGGACACTATCTTTACTTATGATTTTTCATTTATGTCAAACATTTGTGCAATATCTGATGAACGTATTGTGGGAATTAGGGCCAATTATTTTTTATTATTACTTTTATTATTATACTATGAAATTAAACGAGCAATCTATGAAAGTATGTAATATTTCTTCATATCGGCAATAAATGTTATGGTATAATGTTAGAATATTGGGCTCAAAAATCGATCTATCGAATATAGTTTTCCTACAAATTAATATTTTTTAATTAGAAAAATGCAATTAACACGGGCTACATCGAAACATTAAAATTTCAAAACACAAAAGTGTAATTCCAAGGTGCTTATTAATAATAACATTAATATCTTGTAAATTGATTTTTTTAAAGAATTAAATATGAAAATTTTGTGCAACATTTATGTGATGTCTCTTTGTTACTTTTAGTTGAAGTCAAATAAAAACTGCGCTTATAGTAATAATATTCGTTCACCAACCTGATTTTCTATGAAAACTTATATTCTATTCTAAATCGGGAATGGCTATGGAATCCTATTAAGTTGTTTTTAAACTTTAAACAAAATAATTTTCGTAGATGTGCAAGGAATACATAAATAAATTACAAAAATCTGCCAGCAGAATTTCCTTCAGTACAAATGTCAAGTCTTCCATTTTGTTTGCAAGCCTCACGCAATGTTACGTGATTGCGTTTTCCCGCCAAATATTACGTCCGTTTCGCAAATGTCTTGTTTTCTTTCTTTATCTTTTTGTTTTTAATTTACGCCACGCCTTGGTTTACCGAAAACTGGACTGCATTATCATAATGTCGGGGCATAAAAGTGTTTAATGAATAACGAATTAAATTTGTATGTGGGTTTTGCATATATTGCATAAATAATCTTAAGATCAATTAAATTAAAAAGTATTTAAAAAGAACTTAATTTACTGTTAGAGGTTGTAGATATTTTATCAGAATTTATTGATCTCTGAAATTACATTTTTTTCAAATATAACCTATAAAATTATTTAATTATTTGTTTAAAAAAATTTTAATTAAAAAATACTTTTGTATAAAATCAAAACAAGAAATTATACTTGCACTATGCAACGGTTATGGTGCTCTTTTTTATTGTAGTGTTTATTTCGTACTTTTAGTGATATTTAATATATTAATTTTCACATATATTAATGCCAATTAGATCAATAAAATTTTTCTTTAAAAAAAGTGTGAGATGACAGAATTTTACATTTTACAGCGGTCAGTATACCTTATTTCTTATTGTCGATTTTTTTTTGTGTGATAAAAAAATGTCTCATATTAAAATACGACTGTAATTCAAGACAACAACTACGAATGTTATGAATTACTGAATAAAATTATTTTTATTTAAAACTAACTTACACCTGATTTTATTTATGACTTTTAACACATGTGAATACTTTAAAAAAACTGATAAATTTATAAAGAAAGTGGATACGTGTTTTTTCTTTTTTTTTTGTATATTCCCCGTATCGGATTTTCGTACAAATAAAAAGACGTTCGTGTCACTCTTCTTACAAAATTGGACAAAACAAGTCACCATTAATAAAAATAAAATCATCTGTCGCAAATTGTCTTCAAGACGTTTCAGTTATATTTTCTTCATAATTATGAGGAGAGAGAGATTTATTTCTGTAAGAAGAACTTGATGCGCCACGTGGCTGCCCCTGGAGAGGTAATTTGAAAAGTACTGCCACCGCATTAAATAGAGAATGATCCAATAGAACGGTTCCTTTTTACGCGCTGGTTTAAATTTCTCACTAAACGGTCTAATTATGAAATATACGGTGTCACTGAATACTTTTCTTCTTCAATGCACAGATATCATTTTTATATCACAACGCCAAACTGAGCTCAAATCTAGCCAATTAAAAAAAATGTTTTAATTACAATTCCTCACAAAATGTTTACGGAAACTTAATTGTATAAAACTTGAATTAAAAAGTAAAATTTAATTTCGATGGTATGCAGATAAAGAAAACCTAAAATATGGAAGTTGTTTACCTTTTCGTAGCCCTTAGACCCATAGGCTCACATTCAGTACTGCAAAACTTGAACATTTAAAACAGATGAAATACGTTCGCCACAACATTCCATTTAGAGAATTTCTACTGAATTTGAGCAACAATTAATTATGCTAGAGCTACGACTAGATTACTTTTCCAAGAGCGGTAGGTTTTAGGTAATTTTATTTTAAAACGTTTCTGTAATAAAAAAATCCGTTTACAGACAACACGGCAAACAAATTTTGTTAAAATGTGTGTAGACAGAGTGTTTCTGTAAAGTGTAGACTTAAAAAATTTACTTTTGAAGTATTTATAAAAACCTACTGTTTTTAAGTAACTTTTATTTAAACATTTTTTAAGCTAACCGCCATTTTGAAACGGGTAAATGGAACAAATTGATTTGTTCAGTTTGGTCTATATACGAGTATTTTTGATTCTATACAATGTGACATTTCAACTTACTCGGTTTAGTCCTTCTACAGATATAAATTATTTCGTATAAAAACCAGATATTCACAAAATGTACCGAATATCTGGTGAAAGAACTTTATCAGGATATATATATATATATATATATATATATATATATATATATATGTGTGTGTGTGTGTGTGTGTGTGTGTGTATTATTTTTCGTGGCTGTAATAATTATGACCTAAGTTATGCCTAAGTATTACAGAAATAATATGTATATGAGTACATTTTTGTTAATTTTAGACCTTTAGAGTTTCTTCTCCAAATTAGAAATTTTAATATACATTAAGTAAACGAAACAGAACTTTTTTGTACATTTTAAAAGTGCTTGCAACAATTTCGATTAAATTTCACATAAATATACAGTAGCTCTTGAATAACGAAATTAAACTAATGAATAGCAATAAAAATTGTATTTCAGTAAGACAAACGTGCCTCCGTATTATTTTTTCTTTTATTTACGTAAACTTTATTTAAATTTCTACTGTTTGAAATTTGAATACTGACTGGAGTTGAGAAAACCTTGTATTACAGTTAAAATTTAATTAACTAATTTTTAGAATTGTTTTAATATGCAAGAGAACTAATTCTTTTTCTAACTAGACCGACATTGTATAGTTAGTTTAATTTGTATTTATGCAATATTTTATTTATTTGTTTGCCTAGTTAGTTTATTTTGCATTTACGTAATATTTTATTTGTATAGTTAATTTAATATGTAAGCGTGCCTTTATGTTAGGGTTACATTTGAACACAGGTTATCTGAAAATGTATAGGTCCATAAAAATGTCGAAATCATTATCTTTGTTCATTAGAGTAAGCTACGTTTTAGCAAATTTCCACTGGGAAATGAGCTATTGGAGCGGCCACATCAAGGTAACATTCAGTTCTGGGTATTTGAAATTAGTGCCGATACCGATCGTTATACATATGTTTATATCTTTATATATTTTATAGATTATCTTTATGTAAATTAAAGTAAATATAATATAGTATTGTTTATAAGGGTGAAATCAAATATTCAGAACAAGGTGAGATGAATAATTTATTTATATAAAATTAGATTTGGAAAATTCTTTTATATCAAATAATTGAGACTTTTGTGTGTCAAGATTGTTTATAATCGTTATATTATGAGCTTGCAGGCTTAGTATTACCGCTTAGACCAAGTACTTCAAGCATACAGGAAAATCTAAGGATTGAATTCTTTGGTGCATACCAAAAGCTTGGAAGTGTTCCCGGCTATGTTATTATATTTGAAAGCAGGCTAGGAATGTTGTACAATGTTCTAGTAAAATTTATTTCTTGTTAAAGTTTCCTTCTAAAGAACGCCCCGCGGGAAATCGTTATAAAAGCGGCACTTGAAGATTTCTGCAGCAAATATAACCGTTTGTTGTTTTAAGAGGGTAAACATGCATCGCCTAGCTCTCGGTAGGTGAGAATATTTACGTGACAGTTAATGTCTTGCTAACAGCTAACGTGTGAAGCGTAGGCCTACATAAAGTTTACACGTTGTCTCGCCAACACAACGGAATTACGGGCAGTTATTTATAACGCCCAATACATAGCAGAAGTTGTGTATGTTTGAGATTCTATGGCGAATATACTTGGTACTTATTGGATACTACTATTACAAAAAAAAATATAAATTCTGACAGTTTTAATAATTTAATAGTTCTCTAACTGTCAAACAATCTTATAGTATCCCTATGTGACAATTTTCAAAATTCGCTTAAAAGAATGTTTCAAAAGAATTTATAGGGGTCTTTTTTACCTCCGGATCTTACAAAAATGTCTTAAAACTTCGAAAAAACAAATATTTTTTTAATAAGATTTTATTCAAATTTTGATCATATGAAGGTAAGTTTATATAACTCGTCGTGTTTATAAGATTTATAGCTTCAATAAATTTGCGCTTTGAGAATAGACGAAAAACTACCAAGGCGGTCCAGAATTAGTTTTCGTTCTCTTTCGCTTAAAAATAAAAAATAATTTTCTTTAATTTCAGATTTATTTACTAACTAAAATTATAAGTTCTCTTGTGTAGACTTAACCAAAATTTTAGCAATCGTTGAACCTATTTGATAAATTAAATCGATTTTTAATTTTCCACTAACACTCAAACTCGATGTATTTATGGATAAAACTTATGCAATAAAAACCTATTCGTTTTTTTAGATAATACTTTAAAATTGATTGTTTGTAAGATCTAACTAAACATCTATGGACGAAACGTCATTGAAATCAGTCCTTAGCCTGAATTCTCGACAATATGTCCGTCTCATAAAATAAATAGTGCACACATGTTACAGAAACAATTTCACACTCAATTACTCTCAAAACATTATTCCTTCGAAAGATTTCCGAAAACAAAACTTGGAAAATCTGTTTACGAGATTTCATTCAAATGCTGGTGCTACAACTTAAGTGAGTGAATCAAATTGAAAGTTATTTGCATTCAATGTTACGTTCAATGCAAAATCTTACAACTTTTCTACAAGTTTACTGATATACTGAAAGGACCTGAACGTGGAAATATTCAATAAAATCTAAAACGTTTACAAATCACACTACTTCATTATAATTCGTATAATAATAAAGTAAATATATATAACTCAATAAATTAGTTTTCTTAGGATTTATTTTAGTTTTCTATTATAAATTTTGTTAGCAAGCTTAAGAGTCTAGTTTGAGGTCATTTGTAAATAATTTTATTTAATATCGAATGTATCGAACTAATAGTGTAGCGGTAAACACCAGACGGAATGGCATTATCAGTGAAAAATCAAAGAAATACAGGCTTTGTTCATTACGGTGAGCAATCGTCGATTTTCCACAGCTACGTACAGAAAAGGCAAAGCATAAAAGAACTGGAAATCAATTAGTGAGAGGAAATGACCAGACACCGAGAAGCAGTTGGAGGAACATTTTTCACAAAAAGATAGCCAGCGGCTGTACCAAAAAGAAAGGAGGCTAGAAATCGAAAGGTAACAACGGTAGCATAAAAGAACTGGAAATCAATTAGTGAGAGGAAATGACCAGACACCGAGAAGCAGTTGGAGGAACATTTTTCACAAAAAGATAGCCAGCGGCTGTACCAGAAAGAAAGGAGGCTAGAAATCGAAAGGTAACAACGGTAGCATAAAAGAACTGGAAATCAATTAGTGAGAGGAAATGACCAGACACCGAGAAGCAGTTGGAGGAACATTTTTCACAAAAAGATAGCCAGCGGCTGTACCAAAAAGAAAGGAGGCTAGAAATCGAAAGGCAACAACGGTTTTTAAGCTGGCAAACAATTACTGCATATAATAGAGCACATGTCATATAATTACATTCTTAACTTACATTCTTCTTTAATCTGTTTTTCATATTTGTTTAGTTCGTGTCAAAATATATTTCGGTAAAATTTTAAAATTAATGTTAAATTTGAAACTGAATGTTCTGTCTTAATCCGACGGAAGAATCAAAGCTGAAGACAAAACAGGAAACTGAAATTAATTACTAGAGGAGAATGAGAGATGGGGAGTAGATGAGGGGGATTGTAATTAAGTGTATCCTGAGCGCCGACATCTTATAAACTCAACGCGCATGCGCCAACAGGAACCATTTGACGTCACTGTTTGTTGTCTCGTTTAAATATTATATTGTATAAACAAAATTTTGTAACACTTGTTGTCTAAAATTAAATATTTAGAAGATGCCCATGTGGATTTTATTATTGGTGACTAGAGCCGGAATCCTTATGTAATATTTTTTGAATTATATAATCCATTTTTCTATTTTTAATATAAAGAAGTATTTAAATATAATTCAATATTTATTTTTATTTTTTCCTTTAAAAAATAATGTAAGAACTAAGCGAGTATATAAATTGAAATACCTCGCAGAGGGATGCAGACTAGCTGCATCTATTGAGAGGATTTAGACGTCCCTCGCGGTACCCGAGTCTAACACACACTTACACTTAACAACACTACACTTGCGACTTTAACACTTTACACTCACACTTTAAACTCAATGTGCTTTTCGCCTTAAAATAAAATTTTAAAAAACTGAAATACAATTTTTCATTTAACAGCTGTTATAACTGAACGTCAGGCTTACAGATGACAATGAAAAGGGAAGTAAGTAACAAAATGGATGAGTCATTCCTTCGGAATAAAATTAAAACAATAAAAACTTACCTTGCCTATATAACTTTCAATATAAAACAAATCGCAACGGTAATTGAAAACTTGAAAAAAGCTTGTAAAACTTGCCCTCACAAGTACTTTTGAGCTTGAAGCTTAAATCATGAGGTAAAATCGGAGAAGAAATCAATCAAAAATTTGAAATAGTATTAAGCAAAAATCCAGGCTGTTCAGCCTTAATACGGATCAGAAACAAGCTTCTTGGGATCTTTAATGAAAAATAGGAAGAAGCAAATGAAAATTTTGAAGTATTGAACGCTTCAGACAATGTGATGCGGAAAGAAGCTTCCCGCAATATAAAGCTTTGTTTCGAGATAATCAAAACAAGTTTTAATTTCGATCGTTTAAAAAAAACATTTATATGCAGTGTCAACAAATGATTTTTAATATAAACTTGATTTATTGTAAATTGTATCCTTTGTGTGGTTTTTTATTAAATATTATACAATTTATTGCGTTTTTAATAAACATTCCACCTTTATTGTTAAACTATAATATTGATAACCGCAACGTGCGTTATTAAAAATTACCATTTTGGTAAAATTGTGAAATTATCGATTAACGTAAAATACAGTTGAGATCACAAAGATAAAAATTATTTATACAACACATTTTTAGGATGGTTAAAATTTTTATTTCTACATGTAATTATATTATTATAGACAACTGGATTGCTTGAATAATCATATAAACATTTTGAAAAGATAAATATCTAGTATTATCACAGCAAGAAAACACCAGAGAGAGATATAAAATGTGTATTTCTTCGATTTCACTTGAGACTTGGCCGTTTCGTTCAATTAACCTTTTTAAAATGACTGCAGTTTCAAATGTCTTAACCTTATCTAACGATTTTTTATCACATTTTATTAACATGTTTTGTCTGTTCGGTACAACTTTTTCAATCGATTTTAAACTAACTTCCCGATGAGCTAGAGACTTGAAACTTTAAACAAAGCTGAGAACTGGATAACCATGTAATATTAAGTAGGTTTCTGTTTGTTTATTTATCGGCGCACGGCCAGAGAATTTATATATATGGGGACAGGATGAGGAAGGTGTGGAGGATTAGAAGGAACAAGACATGAGTCGGAGTGCTTTGCGTGATCCAACAGGGTCTATACGCAAATTTTATATATATATATATATATATATATATATATATATATATATATATATATGTGTGTGTGTGTGTGTGTGTGTGTGTATGTGTTCACTGGGTGCACTGAGCATTTACATATATAGGTGCACTGGGTTCACTGGGTGCACTGGGCATTTACATATATAGGTTCACTGGGCATGCATCGATAAATAAACAAACAGAAACCTACTTAATACTGCAAAACCGACTTAATATTGCATTGTTATCTATATACTGTTTATATATATAATAACATATATATATGTTTTATATATATATATATATATATATATATATATATATATATAGAGAGAGAGAGAGAGAGAGAGAGAGAGAGAGAGAGAGAGAGAGAGAGAGAGAAAGAGAGAGAGAGAGAGAGAGAGGGAGAGAGAGAGAGAAGAGAAAGAGGAGAGAGAGGAGAGAGCAGTGAAGTGAACTTATACGATCACGCGTACAATGCCTACATACACATTAAGATGTACAATGTGTATAAATGATCTACACAACATTTTCTTTTTAATTTTAAAAAGTTTTAAAAAAGTTTACACAACACATCCATCCTTGAACACTACTGAGCACAAGGAACTCAAGCTCAGGATGTACTAGCGAATGCAATAAAAAATGACGACAATATTAACATTTAAAACATCGCGTGAGGCGATATCAACAAGACCGGAGGATTACCAAAGGAGTTGAAAATTTTCAAAGGAGTGTGACCGATGCACCGCTCGAGTATTACTTAGAGAAATGAATGGTGCAAAGGGCGCTGTCGCTGAAACTGTTTGGACTTTATTCCGTCGTGATCATTGCATTATATCTGTTCGTATCGACTTTGACAGAGATGGAAGTCATTTGATCAAGCCAAAATCAATGCAGTTCCTAGCACTCCGAAACTATGGAATAATAAAGCAAAGACAGCTCCCACAATACTAAGCTCGGCTTGCACACTCCATAAGTGTTAGGATGTACTGTAATGCTGTAAACGCGAATCTTAACTGTTTGCTAAGGGGCAGGCACATTATCATCGAATCGCGTAACATTATTGGATGGATTAAGAATAGAATCAAAGAATGGGTGAGTTCGAACTAACTGACAAGGCACTGTGTAATGAAGGAGACAACTGGAGCCTTCATCACCATAAGTGAGTCATATATTTAAAACTGGAAACTAAAAAAAAGCTGGCATTATTTTGTTTTAATGTTGAAATAAAAATCTTATAAAATTAATTTTATTTGCTTCTTTATTTTATTTTTCAGAAAAATAACAGTTAAACAAATTGATATTTTAGGTACATTATTAAAAAAAGAAAATAATTATTTAAGAAAAATTTAAATTATTAACACACCACGTTTTTAAAACGGTTTAAAAAATATAAAATAATTTCTCCAATCAGATATTGGAGAAAATAAGTGACTGAATTTTTGGCAGCTATGAAAATATTTGTGTGTTGCAAAAAGAAAAACGTGGGGCGCATCCCACGTAATAGAAGATTATCTCCAGCTATTAAATTAGTAGCTAATTGATCTCCATCAGGAATTATAGCATTTAATCCCCACACGTTGCATTATAGCAATGCGCCCCACATACATTTTCAGAACAGTACTACGGGACTAGGAGACATTTTATACTTTTTAGTCCGTTTTAAAATCGAGGTTTTTTAGAAAATTATTTTCTTTAATAATTATTTTTAATCTGACTCCACTACAGTAATCATTGTTAAAATCTGTATAAATTAATATTAAAAATTTTAAACATGGAAAGTACACAAATTAATCTGATTTTGAGCAGTTTTCGTTTTTTTATTTCAAATTTTATTTAAAAAATGTTAAATGTTATTTGTGCCTATGTTATCGGTGATTAATATAGGTGTAAAAGAAGTAAAAATACAACAATCGGGTGGAGACTGGCCGACAGAAAGGAAAATATGAAAAGTGAATGAATTTCTGCGCGTTGCTGGTTTGTATTTGTCCAATAATATTAATGATTTTATTCCTAAATTATTTCAGAAGTAATAGCAATGCTTAAACCTGTAAAGACGTCGATTGAATTCACATCATAAAGATCTACATTATTACTGTCAGTAATGTACAAAATATTTGAGAAACTATTTATAAGAAAGTTGAACCTAATCATTTACAAGAGATAATTCATTCCTCTACGCCAGTTTGGATTTAAACTTAAGCATAGTGCATTGGACCAGGTTCACTGTGTTGTAAATGTAAATCAGAAATCGCTAAAAGGAGAAAAGTCCTGCACAGCTATTTTTCTGGATGTTGCACAGGCATTTGATAAGTTTTTGAAAAATTTTGAAATATTAAGATAATGTGTAACTGATAGTTTTTTCGTATAATGCATGGAAAACATATTCTAAAATGAAAAAAATACCTACAGGGGTTCTTCCAGATAGCGTGCTAGATCCATTGTTATATTTGCTATATACACGTGATATTCCTGAGGATGAAGATGTTTTAGTAGCAACTTATGCAGACGACACGGCTCTATTAGCAGTTGATAAGGATACTGAACTTGCAGCTGGGAAAGTGGAGAAAGCAGTAGAGAAAATTTGCAATTGGGCAAAACAAATGGCGACTTAAAATCAACGAGTCAAACATTCGCAAACGTATATTTTACAAATAAGTGTACAATCCCTGTACGCATAAAAATTAATTATGAAATATTACTAATTGTAAATACAGCGACGTATTTTGGTATGATCCTTGATAGTAAATTAAAGTAGAAAGAGTATATCAAAGTCAAAAAGGAGGAATTAAATATAAAATACAAAAAGGATGTATTGACAACTTGATCGCAGATCTGAACTGTCACTATATATAAAACTATTATTATATAAACAAGTGTTGAGATCTGTTTGGATGACATTCAACTTCGGGATGTGTAAGTGACACAAATATTAAAAGCATTCAGACGTTTCAGAACAAAGTGCTGAGGCGTATCGCTAATGCAGCTTGGTGTGTTGGAATTACGACTTACATCGTGATCTTGATATTAATACTGTAAAGGAAGAAATTCAGATATATACAGTAAAACCTAACATGTGATTGACTTATATTAGTCAAGAAGTGAAAGCCATTCTTCAAGTGATTAGTAGTACTTATCGAATCAAGGGGAAACACGAACGTGCATAGAGATTGAAAATAAAATTTTGTAAAAATACCAGTCTTGTACAGTGTAGCCATTAAACTCAAATATCTGTGCACTCTGGGCTGGGCATGTACTACAACGATGTTTATTAATGAACTTATTTATATACAATACGAAATATATGTTTAACTGTAAACTATTTTATGCTTGATGGGTTCATATGTAATACATTGGTGTTAATTATTATTTAAATACTTATTGTTCAACTTATTTGTATAGATAATTTTAAAAAGAAATATTACATGTAAAACATTCAGGACAATACCGTTTTATAACTCAATAAAGTCAATAAACACGTTTTATCTCGCTTTCCTTAGTTTTATAAACAAATTACAGCACTGAGCCACGAAGCGCTGGTACCCATCAGCTCACTGGTAGATTTTAATTCATTTCAAGAGTATTATACGGCAAGAGCGTTGTTTTTTTAAACAACATTAGTAATATTGCTAGTTTTATTGATTCCCTCAGATTTCACATCAAAAGTTATGCGGTGTGTTATCGTGGCTATACCCAACAGCATAACGCTCTTATTTGTATTTGTCAATATATATTGCAAACAGCTGTAAATAAGCGAAACGTTATAGCAGGAACCGAAATATACAGTTCGGTGACAGTATTATTAAACTTATAAATACCACATTATTGTCACTGATACTTTCAGGAACAATTTTTCAATTCTTCTACTCATAACGAATCACATGTTACATTGTGATGAGCTACTGGGCGTTGACTTAAGCCCAGAAGGAACTTCACTTCTGAAAACACGTTATCTCTGAAATGGCCGCTATAATTAATTTTGAAGCGTCAAAACACCTCACCCGTGAAAAGCGTTTATCCGGTGAAACGGCCGTATTAAAACCTTTTCGTCATACACAAACCCGGAATGAGAAAACAATATTTAATTAACTTTTTTATGAAAAAAATCTGCCAAACTGGTTTTTTTTATAATCAACAAAACATTCTCAGCAATGTTTCAATTTCTGATAAAACATCTATTTAATTAATTTTAAAAATTGTAATACAAACTTTGTAAACTTCAATTTAAATACTGTATTTAAATTAACTACTGTATTAAAAAATTAATTTCATTTCTGATTAATTATTACTTTATTAATTAACTTTGATGCTAAATTAGTTTAGTTCAGATGTTCGAGGCTCAGTTCATACAATTTTTAAGTACAGTAATTTAATTTAATTTTCCAAAATATTATATATATATATATATATATATATATATATATATATATATATAAGAAGCAGAAGTTTGGTTTTTTGTCAAATACACAAGATTACATAGTCTTTCCTTGAAGCCATAAACATTTTCTGCATAAATTACAATTTCATAATTAATTTTTTCCAAAAAATCAACCCTTATCTTTACCCAGATATTGAGGTATGCAGGAAAACTATGAAAAAGTAAAAAATCACGAAATATCTTATTTTTAAGATTTTATTTTGAAAAACAAATTTTGAGTGCCCCGAGGGCATATTTTAAGGGCCTAAAACCCATCGTTTTCAAGCAGTGTATTTCTGACACGTGTGGGAAAATGGGATCGAAGTGGTGCGTTCTATCATAGCTTACAGATTCAATTAACTTTGTTTTGTTATTAAATTAATTTTAAAATATAATTATTATTACGATTTGATTTGTATATTGTTGAACTTGCTAAAGTTCAACAATATACAACACTTAAAGAAGTAAAAAATGTATAGTGTTTCCTAGACATCATAAATAAAGACTTGCAACAAGACTTAATGATAAAATATCCTATTTTATAGATTTTGGTTCAAAAAAAATCAAAATTTCAGGGCCTAAAACTTCATTTTAAACTTACAAATTCATTCATAACTTACAAATTCGATTGACGTGGTTCTATTATTGAATTACTTCTACAAAATAATTACCAATACGATTTCCTTTGTATATTGTTGAATTAAACTAAATATTAAAATTTGGTTTGTACTTTTTGGATTCAGTTCTTACTTTGTCGAAACTTGCATTTTTACAAAAAGGATCAATGATCATAGATCGTAATAATAAGATCATTATCATTGATAGATAAATTGCTTTGAATGCAGGCAAAAAAAATCTCTTTGCAATTAGTACTACAAATTCGACTAATATTCCCAATCTATAACTCTGTGAGATGCATATTGGTCAATATTATCTTAAAATTTATTTTTGGAAGCTATCGTAAATTTATTATTATTATTATTATTATTATTATTATTATTATTATTATTATTATTATTATTATTATTATTATTATTATTATTATTATTATTATTATTATTATTATTATTATTATTATTATTATTATTATTATTATTATTATTATTATTATTATTATTATTATTATTATTATTATTATTATTATTATTATTATTATTATTATTATTATTATTATTATTATTATTATTATTATTATTATTATTATTATTATTATTATTATTATTATTATTATTATTATTATTATTATTATTATTATTATTATTATTATTATTATTATTATTATTATTATTATTATTATTATTATTATTATTATTATACAAACTTACTTAAGTTTTAGTCACATATAAAGCAAGAAATAAAGTAACTTAATTTACACTACAATTTACGTCAAATTTTAACATTAAATATACATGACACCTGTAGGTGTACCTTACAATAAAAACTTTAAAAAAATAGTCACACACACACACACACACACACACACACACACACACACACACACACACACACACACACACACACACACACACACACACACACACACACACACACACACGCACGCACGCACGCACGCACGCACGCACGCACGCGCGCGCGCACACACACACACACACACACACACACACACACACACACACACAAGTGCCTAGTTCATCTTTGGAAATAGTTAAATGTTTAAATCAGGAATGCTGGAATTGACAAATTCAGAAATAAAAGCTACACATCTGTAATGTAGGCAAGCTGATTAGGCCTTTGTCAGAAGTAAACAGGAATATCCGTTTAACAATGTAAGAATATAAAAAGACGAATAATATTGAATACAGTTAAATAGTATTAATGTATCACAACTGCGTTATAGAAATATTATTAGGTAAATATGCCGGTAAATCTAAATAGTAAACACTTAATTATTGATAAAAATTATAATATTTTTTAAAAATTGAGAACATTATAACTATTGCATGGATATTTACTTATATATATATATATATATATATATATATATATATATATATATATATATATATATATATTTAATATATATATATTGATTTTTATATATTTTTTATATATATACTTATCAAAATTATAATTCAATATTTTATAATTTTCTTTCTAAAAAATAAAGTCGTAAAAGACGAGAATATAAATGGAAAAACAATTTTCCAATGAACCGATATTATAACTAAAATTTAACCCTACAGATCACATGAAAGTGGAAGTGAATAATGAAATGAATAAATCATTCCTTCAAAACTAAAATTAAAAGCATTAAAAAAGACCTTGCCAATATAACTTTTAATTTTTTTTAAATCGCAACGATAACTGAAAATTTTGAAATAATGTTTCTCTCACAATTACTTTGAAGAATTAAAATAATTCAGGGAAGCCATTTCAAATCGATATGCCCTAATACTAAAGTAGACTTTTCTTTCGATTAAATAATAAAGAAAATATATACGTAATACATAATTTTAATTGTATACTTAATGCATAATTTTAATATTTAGTGAAAAAAAAAGTTAAATATGAAATTGCTAAAAAATCAGTAATATGTATTTCTCTACAACTTGGCCTCTGATTTCTTAAAGAAGCAGAGCGTTACTCTGTTGAACTTTGTGCTGGATCCACAGAAGTTAGAGCAGGACTTTGAAACAATTAATAGAACTTCAGCGGCGTGCAATCATCTGCGAACAATAATAAAACAAACATTAATCAAGAACATCCTGCAATTGCAGTGACTGCAGTAGTTAAACTGCTAAAGATACCTTCAACTCTTCAACATAGACAAACATAGGATCCGAAGTAAAATTAAGGTTTAAAGGACTCATACTTAACACTGGCAACCAAAAATACAAATGGATCGAAAATCCAGCCTTTTTGATTTCCTTTCTCAACAGTAAATTTTTTTTACTGAAGTTGTGTTAAGGATTTTAAAATCAAAGAATTTATCGCTCATTTAAATTAAAGAATTATTGAACAAAATTGAAAAAATAATTATTAATTCCAGTAAATTTGTAAATAAATTATTTCATCATTTTATCAGATACGTTTAACATTTAGGTTAATTGTAATAATTTTCATTCAAATAAGATTACATAAGAACTAAAGCAAGTTCATTAATTAAATCTTAACACTTTCAAATTTCTAGCAAAACAAATATCGACAACGAAGAAAATATAACAAGAAAATTCTTATTTTATAAAACTTGGCAATTTAGATTTTTCCACAAACTGAGTTTTATAAAACTCGAGTAAATGTATAAAAATTGAAACAGCATGAAAGTTTATATAGGCTATAGCTTTAAGCGAAAGTCACTCATTCACTGACAGACTGATCACTACACAATTTCAAAGAAAATTTTAATATTTCTTTAATGCAATTAATTGTCAGCAGGTTTGGGTCTACATAAAACTTCCATACACTAATTTAAAAAAAATTATGTAATTAAAAATACTTGATTTATTTTAAAACGGAATTTTTCACTAGTTCAAGAAGCCGCATTGGTTGTCTGTTCATTTTATAGTTTAGATTTTTCCATTTTATGCACTGGAATAGGAAAATCTGACATTAAACAAAGTTCTGTCTGTCTACGTTAAAATGCCAATTTTCCCATTACATTGGAACAGTTTTTTAAAGAATATTTTTTCAAATCCATTTTTTAAATAGACTTAAAGTTTATTTTAAGTTTAAATTAATATTTTCAGAATGTTTAACGAGTTTCACCAGACTTTTCCAATACAATTAAACGTTATTTGTATTCATCCGATTACAGCAATGCAAATCCGATTAAGCATTTACTAGAAAACAGGATGGTTTTATCAAATATTACTCAAATTTTGCACACATATAAAGATATAAAGCTAAGGTCTGTGTAGAAAATTTGAAAGAAGAAATTTATTTTTTTGTATTAAATTTTAAAAAAATGAAAATAAACTTTGATAATGGAATGGTTTTTTTCGATTTACACACGAAACAAAAATTATTTTATTTCGAATTTGTTTAACTTATGCTTAAGTTATAAAACTTTGTTTATTGACAATATTTCAGTAAAATCTTATAAAATGATTTTGAAATATCTTGCTCCTTGATGCAGACGTCTAGAGTTATAACTCTGATGGTTTGATATCGATAATAAACGGCTGCCGTTACAGTCCAGTGTCTATTGTTCTTCAGTGTATCTTTAAGGGTTCCATTAGGGCCAATCAAGACCATTAAGGCTTTCCTCGCAGTGAATGCTAACAGGATGTGATCTAGGGTTACTTCTTCGGTGAGTTAATCTTGTCAGTCACGTTGAAACGATTTCTTTGTTGTGTCCAATTCTTGCTTTCGCTGCGGAAGTAACCAAAAGATCTTGCGTTGCTTCGGTAATTCGTTGTCTGCACGCTATTCTCGGATCTTCAAAGATCAACTTTCGAAATTTCATGCAGCTCCTTTTTTGTGAATTTGTAAATTTTGTGAAATTTTATCTGTAATAAAAGTCATTGCTGATTTTTCGATTGTTTTCAATCACCTAAAATAGGAATTTTCTTTCGTGTTTCAACTTTGCGTTTCGAATTCACTTCAATTTGTGGCTACCTTTCAACCAACTACAAATTGGATGCATAAAAGAATATAAAATATTTCAAATAGATTTTTCAGTTTTATTAACATTATGTTTACAGCAAGTTGTATTACTATTGCTACACTGTACTGTTTACATATATTTATATAATTACAGTAAAGGAACCGGACGTTAAAGATGTACATGACGTAACGTATAACAGACCTCCTGTTTTTCATTTCCTGAAAATCATCACAATAATTAGAAGGAGATTTATTTCAGTAAGTCCGCTTGGAAGTCTCTGGGGAAATCATTTTAAAAGATTTTCCTGGGAGTTTTCCAACCTTAGCTACACTAGGATAGTAGATCTATTAAATATGAATTGCGGAAGGTTTTCAATAAAATACAACAGATTTCGTTTCGTTGTGTTGGTAATACAATTATGCACAGATCAATTTATTGTTACAAAATTTATTTAAATATCTACAGTATTCATTTAGTATTTAAGAAGTCATTCAAGAATGTATGGAGACTACCGTTAACAAATAAATATTAACAATAACTTTAAAACATATGTTCAGAGTTTAGCGTTGTTCAAACGTTGTACATTACTATTAATATGTAGTATTTACCAAGGAGGTATTCCAACACTTGGACGGCCACCAAGTGAATTTACATGAACCAAATTGCATGCAATTTTGTAAAGATACTGAGAAAGCTTACCGTTAAACGTGAAGATTTATCTTCCATGAAAACAGGATGGTGGCCAATAATAGCAATGTTTATAGCGGTAATCTATTGTAGTTTTAACATTACATTAGTGTAAATTGTTTTGTATAAATAATTATTTTATTAATTAGTATGATTTAATTGTAAGTATTCTGCCAGGATGGACCAATATGTTAGGTTTGAATACCCGACCTTGGTAGGACCAATATATTTTGTAATAGTCAACAATAGTAATAACTTTAAAATAAGCGGCCCGCTAAACAAAAATGTCAGATATAAATTGTGAATGCTTTTGTAACAAATGTTTACTAAAAATATATTTAGTTAATTCTGAAAAAAATAAAATTCTCTTTTTATTGTAATAGAGTAATTTCAGAATTTCATTCTAATTGCTATTTAATTTAAGCGATGACAATTATATAAGACATCTGATTCGTATCTTATTATAAGTAAACTTACCGATTTTTGTGAGGTATTTAGATTGTATAATGTAATTTTTGTAGATGATGAAATTATGTAGGCTGTGAATTACTATACAATAATAAACACACAAGTAACGGCACAAAGTTTATACATATGAGTTCACTTATAATGGATTCTGATTGTTGTAAACTGTTCACTTTTGTGTTAGCGTTAATTTTTAAAAACAAATCAGTGATTTATTTATAATTTAGTACAGTAAATGTGGCTATTTATTGCTTACTATTTAGCAAATTTATGTTTCACTATTTGGCAAGTTTTAATTATATCCGTAACTGTGACGAAGCATGCAACACAATCTCGCAATAAGTAACGCACCATGAAAGGGTGGAATTGTAACGCACAATCAGAATAATCGATAGATATTTGTGCTAAATTCTCGTGGAGAAATATTAATAGTGGCAGTAAATATCCATTTAGTGGTACCAAATTGTAAAAATACGCGTTTTGATTTACAGGACTAAACACAAGGTGAGTTTTTATAACAAAGTGAGTTTTCAGTGTTTGCTGAGGGATGTTACCGGCTTGAATTTTATGCCGGTTTGAGTAACCGAGCGTTCTGAATGGTTCACGAGCTTGGTGCGAAGTTTCTTGTTTAGGCTTTTACAAAAAGTTATCTAGCTCAAATTTTCCCTACGTGGCAAGATATTGGTGGAAGAATATAGCGCTGTTGAAAGATCTTGAGGACTTCATTTTCGATAATCTTTTGCAAATGTCCATCAGTGTTGTCACCATGAGAGTAAACTCTTCCTACGTAAAATGGATCACACACTGCCAAGTCCAGTTTTATAGGCTGTAAATCTATGAAGTCGCATTGCCACGATTGTGAAGCAGTATGAAGTTGCTCCGCAATGTTCTTCAATGCAACTCTGAATTTCTTGAACTTTCAAACGCGGTATCACGTAACATTTCCTGGTAGATATATAATAAGCTAGGGTAACACACAGTTGCCTAGACTGATATCCTTGGAATTAGGAGGTTTTGTCACGTGCAGTAATTACAATTGTAATAATTATTAACAATAAAACCAACATTATTAACCTTAAAAACCTAGCTTGATTTTTTCAAATCGATATATTAACTTTCATAATTATCCAAGATAAATAGATCGAGATAAATTTTAATTTATGTGATATCGTTTATTTGGGAGGGATCTATGAAGTGAACTAGTATCTTTTTAATATGGGTGTAACATTTCTATATTTATTTAGTATTGTGTTTTAAAAGAGCATTGATGAAAACCAATATTTATTTTCAATTTCAGGAAAATACATGGCAAAATACAGCGTTACCACTCCTACTGATAATTACTTCAAAGGCACCAATTTACATCGATAAATCAATCAAATATTTTTTTTAATTTCGGTAAACAAGCTTGAAATATAGTTTTCACATTCCTTCATCTTTTTTTGCGGATTTATATAAATAAGTTATTTGTATTTATCGAGTTGAAAGTGTGGCTAAGTTAGCTGATACTGAACTTATATGCAGAACATTATTTGCTTAATCTTCTCGAATATTGCACTTCTCTTTTTTTTGTCTGTTTTATTGCTGTTTTCTCACCTTTAAGTTGTATCCTACTTTCCTCTATAACCCGATTTTGTTTATTATAAACGCTATTCAAAAAACTAATTTTTTTTTATAATAACTGATATTTTGTAGTTAATCCTTTTGGTAACGTAATATTTGAGTTAATATTTTGTTTAGGTTTCCCAAGGCCTATTCTAAGTTTAAGTAAAATAAGTTTTGGTCTGTAAACAAGTACATGTAAAAGTTATTATAACTATTAGTGTTATTTATTTTTCAGAACCTCATGTTCTATTACGACTCTGAATCTTGCAACCGGCCTTCTGGCGTTCTGCTTCTAGAAGGGTGTTACTGCGAAAGACTGATCTCCACAGGCAGTGGAAGTAAAAACAAAGATCTCGGCGAAAATAAGGTAAAAAAGTCATCATCTATATCTTGTATGTAATTATTTTATGTCAATCAACATTAAAGCATGGTGTCTCTACTTGTATTACTGAGTAGCCTAACTATAACTTGTACATAACTTTGGTAACAACACACCATTGAAGCTTTCTGTTGGTCTAAGAAGATATTTGTTAAACTTTGTTTATATCATAAATTCGTATTCATATTCATGTAGTAAATTATTTACTAAATCATCTCTAAATTATGTAAAACATACTTACAACTTCTTATGTTCGTAAATTCAAACGATGCAAATATTTGTGATGAATGAATGAGTATTTGTCTGTTTGTTGGAAACAGAATTTCTTTAAATCCTTTACGGTTGATTTACCAAAATTGATTATTCGTTTGGTTTTTCAACTAACCTATTACACTTCCGACAGTATAGACCTAATTCAAATTACAGTCGTAAAATCCAGAAAATAATATAGAAACCTTAGCTTTGACACAGTAAAAGGAAAATTTGAATGAACTTTCAGCAAGAACAACAATGACGCATCTACTGAACAAATGGAAATGAATTGTTTCTCTCTAATAATTACAGTCCAGATGTTACAAATTTAAGAATCTAGCAGATACGGACGAAGATCAGAAAAACTAACAATGAACTACGGAGAGGTAAAAGATTCCTTTTGTTTCAGCTATGCGGTAACAAAAAAGACAACAACATCAATGAATTATATTTTTTTTAAACTAAGCACATAGAAAATAAAAAATAAAAATGCCTAGATTAAAAGGCAAAAAAAGAAGAATAAATAAACTAAAAAGGTAAAGAAGAAGGCAAGCATTGTGTCTCTTATGAATAGGCTACTAGTAGTATTACTGATAAAATTATGTTACACACATAATAGAATGAAGAAACTTTTAAAGACATGAAATTGTGTAAGAAGATAGAAGATTGCAGATGTCTATAATGAAAAATATTTTACTTAGGAATACTGACAATGTCTGTTATAAAAGGAAAAGAGAAACAGCAAAGATTGGTTAGGTTGGCTTGATGAACAAGGTTTAAGGTAAAACAAAGTCAATTTGGTTTTGAATACAAATTAATGGTTGTTGTCTACAAAAAAATATTTCTCGGTAGCTATGATTTCAATTTTGTTTTTATTTTTTTTTTTAATTTGTCTATTGGTGGATAGAAATTTAACAAGAAACGTTTTTTTAATTATTTGTTATAAAGTTGTCAAATAGTTCATAATCTCAAAATTTCGTATCGTGCTGCTTCGCACAATATAAGATACACTCAATGTACGAACCTAATTATTGTTTACGAATTATTGACGTTAAACAGATAACTAAACTCTTACTCTAACCTAACCTAACCTAAAATTCTAACCATTTCTGGTGTAAGTTTGACTCGAACACCAAGAGCAATATATTTCACTTAATTAGTAATTTACTTCATTTAACTAGAAAAGGACGCATTTTCAACGGTCGATATTAAAAATTGACTAAATCAAGAATGGAAATCATTAGGCTTTGTGGTCAAAAGTGTATGTCAATTACTTTCCTTAATTTGAAAATATAAAGGCCACAAGGTACGTATTTTGTGCGCTTTGCAAAGCTATGAACGTCAAAGCGCAAACCCAATTAGTGATTTTTTTAAACACAATTCATTAATCAAAATGAGTATTCTGAAGGAGAAACTGATTTATTTAGTATTGATTGAAATATCAGTTTACAAGTCAACAGGATCGGAAGCACATTCTTGAATCGAAAAAAATAAATAAATAAAGGTACTGCAAAGTCCCTGTTACCAGTTCCACCTTTGTTGTGTAATTCAAAAGATTGCGTTAGTTGTAATTGTGTTAAAGGAATTAATAATACTGTTTAGTTTTTGATTTTTAAAATATCTTGTGGTGAAAATCCTATTTACTTTTTCAATGATAGGTAAACATCAGCTGGAAGTATCATTAAAAACAATGATAAGAATAGCTTTCCTTTTTATCTTTCACATTTTTAAAAATTATATTCATCATAGTAATATTATTTAAATCAGTAAAATTAATATTTAAAATTTTCTAATTCTATTGAAAACAACAAAAAATATTTGACAAGGGTTAGGGTTCATTTCCGTATTTTATATGCAATTTGAAAGTGTAAAATGTTTCTTTCAGATTTAAACGTTGCTTACGATTATCAAATCATATTTTCGAAAAAGTATAAAATGGAAAAATTATTGTAGTTCGGAAATTCGCCTCCATCACGTCAGCTAGACAGCTTTGACGTGTTTATTATTTCCATTCATAATGACGAATAAGAAATTATAGTGCTTAATATTATTTTCTGTTTCAAATAAAGTTCATAATACACTTTAGTGTATGTACTATAAAATTGAAAACCATCTCAAACCCTGAAAATAATTCTTAACTCAAAGAATTTTTCATAAAGCTCTATATGAATGTATATACATATAAAAAGAGAGAACGAGACAGATATACAAACAGACAGAAATACATAGGTAGACAGACAGAGGCAGAGAAAGGCAGAGAAAGAGAGAGAAGAGAAAGAGATGTAGATACAGAGAGCAGAGATATAGAAAGAGAATTTTTTCTCTCTCCAAGGACGAATTTCCTCTCCAATAGCTCATTCTTCCAAGGAAATTCACTGAAATTATAGTTTCATTATAAAATGGGAATTTGCACATTAACGCACGCCATCTTGTTGAGAGAAAGGCATATTCTAGTGTACTTTATACAATGAGTGATTGCAAGCAATTAATTATTGTAGATACAGTAATCCCTACTTTTAGGCTTAAGCAAATTGTCAGATCTCTATTCCAAATATTCTGCGTTGTATCTCACATAATTGGCAGTTAGTAGATCAGAAAGGAAACGTTTGATATTTCGGTTGTATAAGTGGGACATGGTTCTTTATGTAACGGTTTACATAAGCGACGCGTGGGAGTGTCTGAAGATAAACGGACGTTTATATCCTGTTTGACCCGTTTACGATTTGACATCAGTTATTTATAACCGTTATATGACAATATGTTTCCCGTATAATGTGAAGCGAAATTTACAAGAAGTACAAACGGTGAACGGAAAATTGTAAAATCGGATTCCGCGCAGAAGGTGCCGAAAATTTTTAGTGAGATTGGACACAAAATTCAAAATAAACAGTGTACAATCATTCTCACTTTTAACTTAGGTACTTCATAAATTCTTGTAATTTCATCCCAATTAAAACGCATTTTTCCCCAAAAGCAGTTCAGGAAGCTATCCGGTTCAAAAAAATATATTTAGATATTGCACTTCTCAAGACTTATTACTAATGTCTTGAAATAAATAAATGTAAGCTTTAGTAAAAATAGTTTAAAAAAGCTTAAATTTTAAATTATCTTGATAAAGGATAGATTTTTGCATCGTTCATATTTTGAACTGTGTTATATATATTCACAAATTTTGATGAACCGATTTTGAGAAATTATGTAGATTTTCCGGTTTTTTAGATATACTCTAATTGTGCTTTTTTACCCCACTACGAGGAAATAAAGAAAAGATTTTATATTTGGCAGTACATAATGTTTGTTGATGTTCCACTGCTGGACCGATATTGACAAATAAGGTTATAATCAATTCGTCTTCACTAACAGATTGCCTTAGGCTACACAACTTATTTTAAAAAATTCAATATAGCTGTGGAAAACTCCTTAGATACCGACATGGCTTTAATTCCTTAGCACACCTGGAAATGCTACGAAAATCGTCTAGTCTATTTCGGTATTTTAAAACTAAAGGCTATATTATAAACAATTAAAGTTAAAGATTAAAATTTCACTGAAATAAAACTGAACATATTTTACTGATGAGCATAGATCTAGTTTAAAATCATAAAATCTTTGCTTTCCTTTCCGGTTTGATATTAAGACCTACACAGGTATTATAATTATTAAAACTATTATTTAAGTCTGTATTAAACTTTTTATAATATAAAATATAAAAATAAATCTGTAGTAGTAAATTATATTGGTTTATATAATATTTCATTTTTATTTTAAAATATTTGATTTATTTCTTAACGTATGAGATATAAGTTTTTCATTTTAGTATTTAATTTCTATATAAAAACATTTTTGTACAATTTATTAATTCTTATACCCGATACTTCTTTTAAGTTTCAAATTTCAAGTTATACGCCGATATATATAAGCGGCGTTATCCTGACTGACTTACTGACTGAGAATCAACATAGAGCCAAATCTATCATTAATAGAAACTTGATATTTGGACAGGCCCTTCGGAACATTATGTAGGGGTATACTAAGAAAGGATTTTGCAAACTTTTTATTTTTACGCTATTAAACTACTTACCCAGTACAAATTTAATAAACAATGTACAGCCAATATTGTTATAGCTAGACTTGAAAGTTTCAAGGAACATTCTTACAACTCATTTCCAAAAACTCATGTCTTAAAGAGATTGAAAGGGGGTAGATAATTTAAAAAGTGGAGTACAATTTTGCATTGAAAAATATTTGTTTTGGATTGAATATTCTAGAAGTAAGCTATGAAACACAAATAATGGAACACGTATTTCAACATTTTTCCGAATTCATTTCCTAAAAGATTAAAAATGTTAAAAAGAGGTGTAGTTGGAGAAAAAGTTTTTTCATTAGAGAAAAATATTTTTATCGGTTTTTTTTAAAAGTAAACAAAATATTCTAAAACACAAATTATGATACACTAAATCCAGCATTTTCCCCGCGAATTCATTCCCTAAAAGGACAAAAATATAAATGAGGTATGGTTGTATTGGAAAAAATATTTTTATCAAAACTCGTAAATTTTCTCAAATATGCTCATATCTTTGTATCTCATCACTGTATAGCAAAGAAGAGAGGGCTCGGTGGTCGATGTGGCTTAAGCACCGGTCACCTGCTGCGTCTCTGAACTGCGCATCTAAAGGTTCCTAGTTCAGGCCGCAGTTTACATTTACCGTTAAAGCTGTAGCTGATTAATATAACTACCAAAGTATGTACGCTAAACAAAAAAAAACCTTATAGCAGAAAAAATAAAACGAAATTTTTATTTTCAGAAGTTTAAATAACAGCCGCGATCCGAGTAAGACGTATTCACGAAAACGTGAAGCACGTTCAGTTAATTGGCAATTTGTAAGTCGGAATGTTTCGCCTTTGATGTTTTGGTTGTACAAATCGGAGATGTGTGCTGGCACAAAGCTTGAACCAAGATGTAGGCGGGTTTCACAATAGTAGGGCAAATACATCGATTAAACTGTTTACAGCAATATGTTCGTTTGACGTCATAAATGTAAACACTACTTGAATGTGAAAAACACTACACTTTTAGGAAATCGAACACGTTAACTCACGGACTGCAAGACCTAACCTAAGTCAGATGACTCTTTAATTATCAATTCAAACAAAAGAACACGGAAAACATGTAAAAACTAAAAAACTATAATTGTTGATAGTGAAAAATAAATCAAATATATATATATATATATATATATATATATATATATATATATATATATATGACAAATAATAATAATAATCTACTGCATGTAGCAGAAAGTTGTACAACGCGGAAGCAAACATGAAAACGTTAGAAGCTGTATTGCATCTTTAGGTAATATAAGACATGAACTAAGAAGGAACATAAAGACAGGATAAAGTGACATAAAGACAGGATAGAATGACAACGTAGAAATTAAAAGAAGAACAACTGCGAAAGGAAGTAGAAATTAAACTGCTCAAGTGGTACGGTCATGTTCAAGAAATGTCAAGAGTCCTACATAAAGTCCATAACGGATCTGATGAAAACACTTGGAGGAACAAGGTAGGTTCTTGAGAGAAGGATAACTGAGGATGAAATATAAAGGTCAGATCATTCAATGTATTAAACGTTCTTGACTCCATTGTCTTTCATTACAGATGTTTGTTGTTTCTTTTTAATTAAATTATCGCAGAAAAAACAAAAAAGAAAATTTTAAAATAGTGTAGAAACAAATTAAAAGCTGTATTAAATCCAATAAATAAATGTTTATTATTTCTAAATTGTACAAGCGTTAACAATATTTCAAATAAATAATCACGCTACGATGTTCTTTAATTGGCGTGATGGAATTGAATTCTGAATATTGCATAGTAATTTTAAATATTGTATTATGGCAGTATTATTTTATCTAAATATAAAAAGTTATTATATTTCTATGGTTTGTAATGTCAGCTATTTTGAAACGGTTGAAGAGATTTTGCTGGATAACTAACCTGTTTAATTTATACAAAAGCTATTTTGTGAAAAGTTTGAATAAAATCTAATCAGAAAGCTAGACAAAACCCTAGTTGCGGATCTGCATCTTATCATGATGGTTTAATGTTCGATAGCTCATTTTTCAGTGGAATTTTGTTTAAAATTAGGCTACTTTGATAGTGTTTCAAATACGTGTGGCCAGTAAATTTAAATCGGCCGATTTGGTTACGGGGAGAACTTAAAACATGTCGCCACCGCAAATACAACCAAACAATGGAGAAACTCACGCTAGTATAGTCGGATCAATGTAGCAAACCATTATAATGTAGACACACTCGTTTCATAAGCAATGTCTAAAGTTCAACGCGAAAGACTAGCTGTACCTATTGAGATTTAGATGTCCCTCAAGGTACCCGAGTCTAACCCACACTTACACTTACAACACTACACTTACGACTTTAACGCTTTACACTCACACTTACATTTAGAAAGGCGATAATAGCCTCAATTTGCTTTTCGCCTTATAATAACAAAAAAGAAAAAATCAAGGCGAATAATACAAAAGCGGCTACATACAGTAAGCAGCTAAATTATTAACATTTGGAACGTATTATAAGATACAAGATGAAATAAATGATTTTCCTAGCAAGGGAAATTTATACTGAAACAACATTACAACTTCAGTTAAGTCCACTAGAGGCGCTGCTGTTTGTAACGACATTAAATATTCAAAAACGACCAACTTTATCACAACATAAATACATTTCGGCAACATTACCGGAATATAATACACAAAGATCAACCCCTCGGCAGCGTGCCTCCGCTAAAATATTTTGTTATCTTTTAAGGGTTGAAATATTAGCTACAAAGTAGCAAAAGCACTGAATAATTTTGCAAGCGTAAAGAGTAAGTCAACTAACTGTTGAAACGTATTGCAAACTTTACGACATTTACAAATTGTATAGAAATATTGAACGTCCTTTACTTTTAAAAAAATATATTAAAAGACCAAATAAATTTGACGGCAATCAGAGTTTATCTGAGCGTTAATAAATATCCAGAACTGTGTTTCTTATTCAAAATATATTATTCTGATTTGGGTTTAAAGTTGTGTATATAATTCTTAATTCTTTTTTCATTGATTGAAATATATTCCGAGATACAGTCAAGTTATACCTGAAAGACAAATCACAACCAGCTATCTTTTTTTTATCCTTTAATAGATCACCATGTGATCCTTTAATGTACATTCTTTCTCAGTGAATGTCAGAAAGATTTGCAAAGTTTCTTTAAAATTTTTATTTCAAGATTTTAATTTTTTTTAAATAAACAAGAATTTATTCTAAAAAGCCATACTCCTTCTCTCGTTGCCTATATTACCGCTGC
>CM040190.1:74584853-74629853 GCA_022606455.1 Callitettix versicolor
TATATTTTTGTGCCTGACTTTTGATATCATATTAATATGTTGGTCTATCTGTAGGTAGTTCTGAAAACGCTTCTTGCATCTATTAGTAACAATTTGATAATATGCTGGATGGCGACGCTGAACTCCCTACAGTTCTTCGAAAATGATCAAATGTTCTCTGCTGGATATTGTTTTCTGATGATTCTGTTAAAGAGCAGAAGAGCACTTTACAACTCTTCCTCTATAACCTAAAATCTGAATTTATAAGGAAGGCCTACGTCCACATAAATTACCAAACAGGAAAGGTATCAAAGTGAGCCTAAAACTCCTCTGTGTTGAACGGTAATTGAATTACCAAGGATTGTAACACAACGGAGTTTTCTAAAGCTAAATACGTTGTTGCAGTGAACAGAACCGGACATCCGATGATGCAGAAAGCCACCGTTATAAAAGTTACAGTTCGTTCAGTGCGCCACAGCGGTGTACGGGAATGCAACGACCGAGAGCTCACCACACCCCTGTTACAAACTGAATCCCTAAGGGTATTCACCACGCTGTATGGTGAAGGGAAGGAACGGACTACCTAGGACTCAGTACACCACAGCGATAATAATGGAAGGAAGGACTCAGTAAGCCACATCGTTGAACGGGAATGGAACCACCGAGAGCTCACCATGCTCCTGTTACAAAACTCAATCGCTAAGGGTTCAATACACGCTGTATGTTGAAGGGAAGGCACGGACTACCTAGAACTCAATACGGCACAGCGATGAACGGGTATGGAACCACCGAGAACACATCCCTGTTACAAAACTCAATCGAGGGCAATACACGCTGTATGTTGAAGGGAAGGCACGGATACCTAGAACTCTGCACAGCGATGAACGGGTATGGAACCAAACTCAATCGCTGAATCGGGTTCAATACACGCTGTATGTTGAATGGAAGGCACGGACTACCGAGAACTCAATACGGCACAGCGATGAACGGGTATGGAACCACCGAGAGCTCACCACATCCCTGTTACAAAACTGAATCGCTAAGGGTTCAATACACGCTGTATGTTGAAGGGAAGGCACGGACTACCTAGAACTCAATACGGCACAGCGATGAACGGGTATGGAACCACCGAGAGCTCACCACATCCCTGTTACAAAACTCAATCGCTAAGGGTTCAATACACGCTGTATGTTGAATGGAAGGCACGGACTACCGAGAACTCAATACGGCACAGCGATGAACGGGTATGGAACCACCGAGAGCTCACCACATCCCTGTTACAAAACTGAATCGCTAAGGGTTCAATACACACTGTATGTTGAATGGAAGGCACGGACCATCAAGAACTCAATACGGCACAGCGATGAACGGGTCTGGAACCACCGAGAGCTCACCACATCCCTGTTATAAACTGAATCGCTAAGGGTTCAATACATTCTATATTTGAAGGGAAGGAACGGACTACCTAGAACTCAATACGGCATAGCGATGAACGGGTATGGAACCACCGAGAGCTCACCATATCCCTGTTACAAAACTGAATCGCTAAGGGTTCAATACATTCTATATGTTGAAGGGAAGGAACGGACTACCGAGGACTCAGTACGGCATAGCGACCAGAAAGTAATCGCAGAAGGTTCACCTCCGCAGTGTATAGGCAAGGACGTATCACATTGTTTCAATAGTAGCGTAATAACCGACATCTAAAAGCACCGATTCGACAGGTAGGTACCGGGGAAAGGAATGTTGGATGGTTGTTAAATAACTGATTCCCTTTTCCTGCTGCTTTGATCTCCCCCAGCATTAGCTCGTGGGAAGGAATGTTTGTGGTGGGTAAGCAGTGTCTGCTCCTTGGGGAGATTTTTGCAACTTCTGCTTTATAGCTGTTTCGTGTTTGTTATTTCTTGTTAGCTTAAAATAGAAAAAAATTTACCTTTAAACAAAACTCTTTTTTTGCCCATAATACTGCAATATTTGCAAACATAATTCTGCTTTTAAACATTAAGTGTTAACCTCGTCTTCAAAATTCTTTAAACTATGCGTTAAAACTCATATATCTACTTTTTTAGGTTAATCTATATGTTGCTATAACATAGCAGTAAAAGGAATTATATCGTAAATAATGAAAATAAATGACCCAAAAATTTATATTTTAAAATGATATAAACCGTGATTTCTAAGTCGCTGCTACCAAAAATAAAATAACAAATTATTATTCCTCAAAGTAGGTTGCGTAATATTTTTTTAATATCTCCAAAAATTTTGGACATCCCATCGCAGAAAATCGTCAACGAGTCAAATAAAACAAACCTGAATTGCTATTCATTCCTAATTAAAAATGAACTCTTTAATCTTTTTTTAAAGAGCGGTTATACATTTTCTTTAATGTTTATTATTGGAATTCTGGTATGATTTGATTCAACAATAGCAAACAAGTTCATTTTTTTAATAGCTTAGTCAAGTTCGTTGCTCAGAAAAACTATTTTTTGAAGTATAAAATAAAATAGACGCAACACTCAGCTGTCTAGCTGACGTCATGGAAACAAAAGTTCCTAAAATATTTTATTATAATGAATTTTTTTTTTGAAAATTTTATTTCATAGTCTTAACATGCATATGTTAATTAATGCACGGTATATAACCTCCGACAGGATTGTTTCATATTTTTGTTTGAAATTTTAAAATTTATTAAGCTTATTTATGTAAATTTTAACGCTTACCAGAATGGTGAAATCAAATTTTCTAAACATATGTTAGATAAAAAACGTTAATCATAAATGGTTATTATAAATTTGTCTACCGTTTATAATAAATACATCATTTTATAAAATATGTATACTTACTGTAACAGATTTTGCTAGATAAAAAACTTGTCTAAGCCATTACCGACGACACACACACACACACACACACACATATATATATATATATATATATATATATATATATATATATATATATATATATATATATATATATATATATATATATCATATATACCATATAAGATATTACCATGCTTCAATAGATTATTTTCCAATATAAATCCATAAAAATATTATTCATTTTACGTTTTTCAAGATTCATTTTGTTCGCATATTTCAAATTCAATTATATAATGCAATTATTTTACGTTACTTTTTAGAAATTCATTGTCAACGTGACAGCTGCTGTGCTTGAGACTTTATTCACATTTCGTGTAAATTGTTTAGATTTACCAAAAAATAAATGTTTCGAATATTAAATAAAATCACGTTTACTCCATTAAACTGATTAATTACAATATTTATTTAAAAAGGAAAATAAAACTCTTAAGCACCAAGGCAGATGTATTTCGGAAAATTCTCTCCTAAGAAATATCGACGAAAAAAATTTAATTTCTACCATTAATTTGTTTTTTTTAAATTATTTCAGGACATTTAATTTAAAATTAATAAAATGATATACTACGACTACCAGGTGGTAATTTTTCCCAAAGATGGTTTTTCTAGACAATTGTTTATTTTTAGATTAAATATATATTATTTATGATAAATAGATCATATATAAAAATATTTCTGTGGTTTTTTTATATATATATATATATATATATATATATATATATTTGTAATATACATCACGTCATTCTGATTATATATATATATATATATATATATATATATATATATATATATTACTTCAGAAATATTTTGCAACGTTTTTGCTCCATTTATGTTGTGCTTTGGAAACTGTTCCAGACGCAGAACGCATGCGTCATTGAATTACATTGCCGGGTTTTACTCAAATTGCAACTGACAGTGTAATTTGTCAAAGCCCTGCCTCAGAATGCTTTGAACCAATCGTCCAAGGCAAACACAGCTGCGTGTTTCAGGGAATAGAAACGGTGGTTGAAAACTTAATACCTGGGCTCTCTAATTTAATTTTGGCCTTCAACGTATTTTTTACTATCTCATTTTTCGAAGTGTAAAAAACGTTTCTTGAACTTGAAAAATCAAATGTTTGTGCTGTTACAGATCTTGAGTTTTAAAGAGTAGTTAGTTTTGATGTTTGATGCCTAACGGTCTGTGATTGTGTGTGTGTGTATGTGTGTGTGTGTTTTTTTTTGTTTGTTTTTTTATAGCAAACATACTACAGTTTCCTTCAAATTTGAAAACGGAGATTTCTACTTTTTTCCCCAAATTGTTTTAATAAATAGCCAAGTATTTATAAAATTAAAAGTATTTAATAATACTAAATAAAATTAAATACTATTAGAAAATTAAAAATTTTTATTTTCTCAAAATAGACTTTCAATTTTCAATTAATATTTGCTCAAAATGTAATTGTTAACATAAAAAAAAACTCTGACCGCTGTTATGTTATTTTTTCTTTATTATCTGTAATTTGTTTTCACTTCACGCTTTGTACACAGAACTGAGCTGTAATGATGTATTCTTGATTAACATTTGAGCAAAATCTTCAAACAGTCTGTGGTATTGTATCTCTCTAATTGTTACCATTATTGATTTTTTGGTATACTCCTAATAGTGGCATCACGTACCCCATTTCGTTATGGAGCATTTTTTTTTTTTTTTTTTGTGTTTAACGTCCGACTATTGTGCACACTTGGGCTAATGCAGACGATGGGATGATTTATAGCGTATGAAAATGCCAAGCCCTCGCCGGGAATCGAACCCGGGTCCTCGGGGTGAAAGCCTAGTACGCTATCCACTAGACCACCGAGGCGGCTTAACTTTGCGCAGTGGCAATATCGTAACCAATGAAGTTTATCTGAGGTGCGATTATTGCTTATTGAAACTCGTTATGGAGCAAGGTGTTTTAATAAAGCAAGTATATTTCAAATTTGTAAAGGTTTCTCAAAAATGTATGGTTGAAACCGAATTTTGTTTTCAGTTAAACGGTTCAATGTAGTTTCCATAGAGCTAGGACGGTCTTGAAAGATTCAACAGGTACGATTAGGTCAATGTTTTGTTTAGCTGCAGGTAAAGTCACTCAGCCTCCCGTTGCCTTGGTAACGCGTGACGTCAGCACTCAATGCTAGGTTTCCTATTTTACTTTGTGTTCGTTATTTAGTGTCGATGCGATGTTCAACCAATACATTTCATTCACTCTAATGGACAAGAAATCACACTTCAAAGAGAACAAAAACTTTCAACTGCTTTAGCAGAAGTTTATATTGGAAATACTTCTTGTAAACAGGAAATTGGCACATACTTTTGAAACTTCTTTTTAGATTAAAATCTATATTTACAAATCAGAATTTAAGTTTAACAGATGCTGATCAACATTTTGTTTTTCTTTATTAAAAACGAATGTATTATCACTTTTTAAGGTAAAGGAAATCCATTGCGATAAAGTGTCGGTAAATTTTATTTAATGAAAATCGGCTTTGATCTAAAACTTAATTGTGCAGAATAAGTATTTGGGCAATTTTACACTCGCACTGTACGACCTATCTAGAAAGTTCTGTGACGGTAAAAATCGATATAGAGTTTCTATATGTGTTCGATAAGAAACTTTCCATGCATGTGTTCTACATTTCGAGACCGATTTTTAAATTTTTAAAACCTTTTAACGTTCTTTTTTAAAACACTTGCAAATTGAAAAAAATCTGATGTTTTCGAAATCAGTTTTAACGATTTTAAACAAATGTTGCTCTTAACATATCTATTCTTAAACTACCCAAGTAAAAAGAACTGACTGATTTCGCCTTAGGCCAACAGACATCGGCTATAAACTGAAAAACAGTCCGTCCAATTGCACTAAATATATTCATCGGACATTGCACAAACATAACAAGATTTATCCAGTGTCACTTTGGCTAATAATCTTAAACATAATAAATTTACAGTTTTTTGGAGTAAACTGTAATAACAAAAATAAACACTGACGCTCATTGATTTCTTCGGTTTACTCTCAAACAGTAAATTATTTTTATTTGCCCGTGAAATTCAAACGTTTTCACCGTGAATATCTTTTAAACATAATTTGTAATTTTCAGCTAAATATTTAATATTAAAAACTCTAATTAGGTATTTTAAAATCCGGCTTCGAAGTGTTGCCTGATCTTCTTTTGTTTGCCGTTATTGTACATTTTAGGCGTCTGAGTGCCATACATCGAACACACAAAAAGAAGTAAAATTTCAGCATTTTCTAAAATGATTTATGATTCCTTTTTTACCATCTTTCGAATCATAATTTTTTGAGAAAATAATTTGGAATGTAAATATGACCATCTTCTTTACTGTTCAATTTCGTTTACAATAATCTCATCGTGTCAGCTGCTTGCCGAGATACACCGAAGAGGAGCAAATCCTAATTGGGAGGGGGAGCGGAAGATGTAATTAAAATTTGATTGAAGTTTTACTGTCATCGGGAAGTCAATTGAGCATTGGGAAATTGGTTGAAAATAGAGCGAAACTCGATAAAAATAGAAAATAGATAAATAAAAAATGAGAATTTGCAAACATAACTTTAAATACAAACCTTATCGTCTAAATTTTTAGACGGAAAATTGAAAGAAAATCTTATTAAAATACTTCCAAGAAAAATTTAAAGAAAAGAAGTGATATATTTAATAAATAAATAGTTGTAGATATCACTATGAAAATGAAATTAAAGTTAAGAGTTAAAATACTTTTATTACTTTCTGATTCTTTTAATAAGTCAACGATAGTGCTAAGGGAGAGAAATAAAAGATATTCTTGCTCTATTTTCGAACTAATCCTTTTGAAAATCGACTATTTAGTTGTAGAAAAATAACTGCTATTTCAGAAATTAGTAAACATAATTTTTACATAACAACTAATTTCTCGTGGTTTTTAACCAGAAATTTTTTTATTTAGAAATGATATTTAAAGTGTTTTTAAGAGTGTTTTTATATTGAAAAGTTGGACCTTAGACGACTGTTTTGTGAAGGCAACGTCAGTAGTGTATCGCAGTTCTCAGAAGTAGTTATAGCCTTCTCAACCAGCATTGTTATCGCAGATCCTCATACTCGCTTCGTAGTGCTGAAAGAACACTAATATCCTGCCCGGAGTTCAAACCAGAGGCTTCTCGATCATAATGCGTTAACTACCGTACAGAAAAATAGTCAGCTTTTCTGTGTCAAACAACTGAAATCATAACAGTGAAAACCAATTTTATTAAAACTTTTAACCATCAAGTCTGCTTTGTGATGTCAAATGCAATATCAGAAACAAACATGTTAGGATTAATTGGTTTTAGTAGTGTTAACTGATATGTTTTTCATAACATTTTTGATTGTGTTATTTGTAACTCGTGTAGTTTACGATTTATAAGATCAAAGCTTAGTAGATGCAAATCTATATATTGTTTGTAAAAAGCGAAATACTCATTCACTCATCATTAACTATACCCAAAAACAACAATTCGTACTAGGTTGTAATTTTGTGAAGTAGTTCCTTTTGTTCTCTCTCTCTCTCTCTCTCTCTCTCTCTCTCTCTCTCTCTCTATCTATATATATATATATATATATATATATATATATATATATATATGCAGTAAAAAAGGATTTTAAAAATGCAACAATGAAAGAAAAAATGAGTTTCACCATTTTTACTAGTTGTACTACTGTTAAACACAAAAGAAAATTTTCAATTTTCTGAAAATTATGTACAATGTTTTTTTAAGTTCTACATAGAAAAACTATATCAAAATTACTATACCTATTAATAAACATGAGGCTAAATGGAGTTCATTTCTATTAAATATCATTTTGTATTCTTTCTTTTCATTTGAAGAACTTTAAACGACTCTGGAGAGAAATTTAAGTTAAAAAGAATGTATTAAATATTTTGGTGAATAAACCAAATATTTAAGTTATGTTATTGTAGGTATCAGTTATGAGCTATTTGTTTTAAACAATAACTTTAAATTTCCTAAATCAATTTAAAACTACAATTTCAGTTTAAATTTTTATCTTCATTATATCAACAACTGGCACGTGTAAAAACGACAATTACTTTCTAAATTGAATCTAAATATCCTATTAAAATATAAATAAGATTTATTAAATTTATTTTCTACGTCATTTGAATATAAGTGTATATTTATTTGGAAAATAATACTAAGACACAGTAGGCGAATGTAATAAGTCCATTTTTGCCTTTTTTTTCAATCGCTAAGAAAGAGAAATAAACAAATACTTGAAACTAGTTTCTGATCCAATTACAGTACATGACACAATAAACCTTACAAAAATCTAAATCCATGAATATAATGATATTGTTAAAAATAAACAAGTCTTATAAAAAAATCAGCTGCATAAAAATATTTATACATGTTTTGATTTAATTGAAATACCGTATTGTAGAGAAGCACGGGTCATACACAAAAGAAATGCATTTCATTAAATGAAAACATTTCATAAATTAAACAGGATAAAATCTAGTTTTGGTTAAAATTTGCAAGTTATAACGAAAACGTTGTAATGGTTCAATTCCAACCGTTACCGATGTAATTACTTATCTATGTATATTGTACATTTATTCAGTTTGTTGCCATGACAACACACGGCCAGTGATAAGCTGGCCATTACATTAATTGTATTGCAAAAAAATGTAGCTTTCGTACGAACGCAGTGTATGTATTGAAAACTCCAATTTTTGTCGCTTTAATCGAGTGTAGACAAAGCAGCAGACAGGGTTTTACCACAGCAAGTACGTGACTTAAATTCAATGTAATTCTCTGACATGCTTTAGGCCTTGTCTTCCCTAGGAAACAAAGTTTCGTGATTTAGCAGAAAATCTCACTTCACTATTAAAATTTTAAGATTTCATATTCTATTGTAAATATACGAGGATGGCGGTCGAGGATCATTTTTGTTTAATTTCAATATTAGTAGATTTAAACCTGTAGTTTATGCAAATCTCAGTTTGTATTGTAGCAAGCCATGATTTTCTAAGTATTCTAATGTGCCTGTAATTTTAAGTCACCCTGTACAAACAAAGTTACAGGTGGAAAAATAATAACAGAAATTGACTTTTAAAAGGGACATATAGCATGTGTTTTTTTATTACTTAAGTGAAGTGTACAACCCCCTCCCGACCAACCGGATGTCGTAAAACGTATCTTCAGTCATAAATGTCCAACTTTTGATTTCCGTTCCAGCAGAGAACCTACGGCATGGCTTACATTTATTGAAACTAGTAAAATGGCCGTTCAGACGACATGGCGTTTTATGACACCAATACATTACACTAACTTATTCACATCCAAATACATTATTGAATTATTTTTATATGAATTTCTTTGTTAGACAACAAAGATTTTTTGATTTATTTGCAAAAACGTAGCGAATTTATGCGTAATTTTAGAATCGATTAAATAAAATAAAGATTTAAGACGAACTTCAGTAATCCCTTCATTCGCTTAATCCCAATGATTTATAAACTGGCTTGGGTTAATCACAGCTTGTTCTTGCTAGATTAACGGTTAAGAACTATTAGAATTTAATTAAGGAAAGACCTTTCGAAATAAGGCTTTTCAAAACTAAAATTACTTTTTTATCGTGTTATTATTGCTTATTCAAACATTTTCCATCATTTGTGTATTCAGAAATGCATTTATGTTTAGAGAGTATGTATTATCAGGTGTTCAAGTGATTTAACTTAAAAATGCAAATTAAAATATAAGCCTAGATGTCAGGGCCTATAATGAAACGATAGACTAAAAGCTAAAAAAACTTAAGGTCAATAAGTACTTAGTATAGGTGGGAAGAGAGTCACCATGATAACGGAAAACTGCACAATAGCTGACAAATACCACATGGAACCAAAATGTACGCTGATCAAAAGTAAACAAACTACTGATTACTGTGTGACCAGCACCTGGTGAAGGGGCCTAACTGGTTAGAATACACTTGCAGTTTCCTTTTGTTAAAATTCCCCTTTTTTAACTTTTAAAGCTTCAGTGTTTTTAAATTTTAAATTATGTTTACTTTCATTTATAACAAAGGGTAATCATAAAATGTTTTATTTCTAAATTGTTTGGCAGGTCTCTTTATTTCAGTGTTTATTTCGGCTGTGAGTGTTCACTTTCGTGTTTTAAAAATAATTTTAAAATTTAATATATATTTTAACGCTTATTGTAATAGTAAAGTCAGTTGTTTTGATAAAAGCATTGTTTTGATATTGTTGCCTTCTTGAAATTCACTTCCGTCACATCAGCAGGACAAATGCTTGCGCGGTTTTTTTTTGTAAATAATGTTTTGAATAATATATGCTTTAATCGGACAATGTGGGTCACCTGTGCTGTTGTTATTGAAAATGTTTAGTTGCTAATCTAGCCGGGTGATATAACGACACCCGTCTCCATAGCAACTGGAGGAGGGGCCTACCTGTTGCTGTCAACTAAATATAGAATTTTATTCTTTCTTGTAGGCTAAATGCAATCAGAACGTAACTGATATCTCCTTCAACTTCTCGTCGTTTATTTTTGGATCGGTCGTAGTTGTTTGTGTATCAATGATTATTTACTCACTACGAGAAACATAACGTATAACGTAAAGGAGTGATTTTCCTAAAATAAATATTATGAAATGTATCTTATGAACTGTATTATTATGAATAAAATATATTATGCATCGTATCACAAATTATGAAAATTTGATTTTATCGTTGAATCTGCATAAATTAGCATTTGAAATTTTCATTGGAACTTAAACATTTAAAATTCTTATTTATTAATTTTTTTAACAATGGTGAAATCGTTTACGATAGGAAAGTTGTGTTTTAAAAAATGGTATCCGAGCAATTTTGAGACTTTCTAACAGATTTTGCTTAAGAAATCACTTCCATTTGTCCAAGCTATTACCAAAATGAATATTTTCGCCATGTTTTCATTAGATCGGACGTCAGAATTGTAACGTTCCATTCACTCAAGAAATTTTATGAAAAATTATTCTAAAAGTCAAGGTTGGCGCTTATTTCAAGATCTCGAGTTTGTGTCTATTTTTTAGTCTGGATAGTTGCTCCAATTTTCGTGTGAAAATTTACGTCCAGTTAAAAAGACTAATATGAAATTTAAAGAAGTATGTTGAACAGATCTGTTCTATAAACCAAACAATAAGACAAATTTTTAAAGTCTCCTGACTTCAACAAAGGAATATGGGAACTACGTTTGTCTGTCTGAGTTTATACAGAAATTCAAGGTTTTTGTAATAACTACATGAACTATTAGCACAGCATTAGGTAAAAATATGGGAATTTTCTAGTTCAGTTCATACAAATTTATGAAAAATGTAAGTTTTCCTTATAAATGTCGATTAATAAATTGAAAATACACCAAAAAATGTAAAAATGGTTTAATATCTTTTGTATGTGTATTAATAATACCTCTAGTGCCAAATAATTGGATGTAACTTAATCCTCATTATTTAGGTAATTGAAACTTTTTCGGAGTGAAATAAAGTTTCTAATAAGGGAGGCGTAAGGTCCGCGAGTGGTAGGTGATGGCAGCAAATTTAGTTCTGAAGATTTACCTAAAAAAAACTTTGATTTAATTTAGACGTGTACTTACACAAAAAACACTAAAAAAGCAAAAATGTAATTTTTAAAATTTTTAAATTCGGGAAAATAATACATTAAAATAAACCCACTAGTCCTTTTTTAAAAATAAGGTTTGTTTGCCTTTGAAATTAAATACTGTAAACGTATTGCTTTATATGCAAACAAGCTGTGATCACAAAAGACTGTCAAATAAGCCTATCTGATAATTAGGGAACACAAAAACGCATATATTCTGTAGCTTGCAATACCACACACAGTTTTATTTTTATAGCTTTTTTATTTTATTTTTCTAATAAATACTTTTATTTTATGAACAATTACAAAACACTTTAAGGTTTGAGTTTTTGAAATACTCCAAGTATGAGTTTAATTATTTGAACTTTACATTGTAAATATCTTACATTTCAAGAATATATATATATATATATATATATATATATATATATATATTTATTTATTTATTTATACACACACACATATATATATATATATATATATATATATATATATATATATATATATGTGTGTGTGTGTGTGTGTTTTATGTTACACAGAAGATAACTAATACCCACTCCGTTCACATAAAAATTTCATGGACTTCATTTCCATGAACAATTACAAAACACCTTAAGGTTTTAGTTTTAGAAATGCTTCAAGTATGTGTTTAATTATTTGTACTTTACAGTATACTTACATCTTACATTTCAAGAAAATCCGACTAAAAAATATGTTTTCCAATACAAACGTTTATACCGCTTTGTTATCACTTTAGGGCTTGAAATTACTTCGGGAAATTACTTTTTATTGCACGATTAATATGAAGGTATTATCAAAATTTCAAATTTTCAGCTACATACAATTTTGGCTGTATGTTGATTACGATTTATTCATTACGAATCAATCAATTAATCAATCAGTAATGTTAAGTTTTCACTGTACGTATAGTGTAGCATTCTCAATTTTAGTCTTATTATTTTCGATTTTTTTTAATTTTTGAAATTATTTTGAACCGTTAAAAAGTCAATGTTTTTAAGTTACAACTTTTCAAAATATGATTTTGCTTTCGTAATTTTAAATTCTTAAATTCGCATAAAATTACAAACATGAATATTCAGTGTAATATGCTAATTTAACACAATTCGATTCAAACTTTGCACAAAAATCGATTTCAGTGATAACGTGGATAAGTGTTTTGCAGCAAAATCCATTCAACACTTTTTATAAACTGCGGCTACTTTTTAAACTTTAATATGAATCATAAACTTTTTATATTACAACTTTTTGAAATTCAATTTCACTATCGTAATAGCGTTTAAGGCTTGCATAAATTAGCGTTTTAAATTTGTAAATTCCATTTAAAATATCAAAATGAACCTGATTGTCACAGTTCGTAAAAACTATCAACGTAATTTCAAAATTTAAAATGGTAATATATATATAACTGTTTTCGCTACATATGACGGCAAAATCAAATTTTTAAACCGTGTAAAATAAAAAATATTCGGCCAGCGAGACATTTGTGTAAGTTGTAAACCAACTCGAGTTTACAAAAATTGCTAAAATTTTGAGCGGAATATGTTTTGAATTAGGTTTGCTGTGTTTTTAACATTGCCAATTCTATATTTAGCAGACATTTTCGAGGAATAAGAAAGTGATGCAATGTTCTAACCGTTGAATAAGTACTTATGAACTGTTTCAAAATGAGAAATTTAATATGTTCATTTTTGTTCTTGGCAATTTTCCAGTATATTTTTTTAATAGGTTTTTAATTCGATTTTACCTAAACATATTTTTTTCGATATACTATTTAGTTTTTACAACATTTAAGCCCCTTTTTAGTAGTAAAGTAATGGTGATAGTGTTTGTGAAATTAATTTTCAAACAAAAATTAAACGTACTTAAACTGAATGACGTAAACTTTATAGGTTATTACTTTTTAAAACTGTTTATTTATCTGAAAAAGTTGTATTTTGAAACTTGAAGTTTTCTTTTAAAAACTTCGAATCAGCATTCTAAGATTGTAAACGTCCGAAAGGACTAAACTCTTTTATTCAGAGAATCAGTCCTGCAACATTGATTCAAACACAAAGGTTTGTCGTTATGTGGAATAAGTGCAATCGCCTTGCAACCTTTACAATATTCGCCAATGAACAACAAGCGTTGTTTTGGAGGGAGCTGGTACTGAGTTCAAGGCCACACCTGCCGCCCTAGTGACCTGACCTCTATGTGTCCAACAAACAACTAAAATTATTTAATAACAACTAAACATTAGAACAGATTTATCTTCATTTAGACTCTCTTACAACAAGTTATCTTATAACAAGGTAAACAGTAATAAATGACGTTATAAACGATGCTATAGTATTACGTAACGTGCATTACGCTATTGTCTGCTGCATGGGATCTGTAAGACTGCGCATGCGCACGGAAACTGTATTTCTCTTATTAATTAAATTAAAGCGGTCATTGTTAGCATAGAACTACTGTAGTTGAATATTGGTGTATTTTCTAAAACATTACAGCTTCCAATTAAGAAGTTGACTTTTTTATTTTCTGGCGTGTTAAAATTTAATTGCATCAAACAATAATTTGATTTTGAAATTTTATTCAAAAAAGTCAATGTTTTATTTAGTTGTCCGCCTTTTTGTGTTTCTCTATATAGAACTGAAGACTAAATTCATTTATATTCTTTATGAATTAAATTTATAATTCAAACACAAAAGCTTGCTGTATTGTAGACTAAGCTTTGGCATGTAAATCGCCCGTTGCGCAGTTATATACCTAAATGTATTAATCGAATTCAGTACCTCGTAACTAATTTAAGAAAGTAGTTTAATGATTAATAAGGTAATGATGTCAAAATCTGCAATGATGATCGTGATTAGAGTTAGCCGAAGTTATTCTTATTAAATTAAATTATCCTTCAAGTGGTGGATGAGTCTTACGAATATATAAATAAAATAAAAACATGCAGGAAATAAATTTAAAAAATGTTTAATTCATCAAATTAGGAGATTTAGTGAACTTGTGTTATTTTTTATGAAAACACGGAGTACTTATACTACGAATCATCGTGTGTGCTCATAAATTTAGCAACAATGTTGAAATGATTTTAAGAAATCAGGTAGGCTGTCTGTTTTTTTAAAATCTCCTGAAATTTTTTTATCAAAAGAACTAAAACTTATTTTACGCTGATTTTCTTGATTTTTCTTAAAGTTCTTATCAAAAAGAGAACTATAAAGCAATTCTCTTAGATATCATACAATTATTCGAAAATACTACACCTACAGACGACATTTTCACTGAAATCGGTCGGAACACACCCACACCAAACTTGACGCTTTAACTACAGCACTCGCAATTATTATTGTTATAAAGTTATCTCGTTGATTTGATGTAATCAAATTTCTAAACAATAACCTAAAATAAATGGTAAAACCAAAATTGACGCAAAGATATTTTGGTAAGCTTTGACTCATTGTCAACCCAGCCACTGTTTCAAAATGACCGTCATACATAAATTTTTAAAGAAATTATAACTTTCTTCTATAACACATTTTTAAAAATTAAATCATTATTTAAAGTTAACTAATTTAAAATTTGATTTTTTTTTTAAATATGACTTTTATAAATTAAAAAAATGCATTTATTTTTTATTTTCTATCAAATTAGAAAGTATTAAATACGGATTAATGGAGATGGTCCATTTACGATGGCGAAATTATTTTTTTTAATTTACAAAATACAATATATTTTATTATAATATTTTAATGTTCAGTTCCCGTAACGCTTATACTTCATGCCAGTTAAACTAATGTGGACGAGAGATAAGCGTTAAAGGAAAGAGATATCGTGTGTAACTGTGTTATACTATATTAAATACTATATAAAATATAAATACTATATTACAATATTATATATATAATACTTACTAACTAACCATCAAATATGTTCCAAACGTCACAAATGATAATCATTTCATTGTCTGGGTTTTATTATTATTTCCGTTGCACTACCTCATTTTTCAAAAAAAATGGTTTGTTGAAATTGTTATTTCGACCAACAAATTCATACAGCTAAGTACAAATTCATAGGTGTGATTGAATTCCGTGATGACGATAATTCACAATTGTAAGGAATTTTTAAGTAAAAACAGGCTTGGAACGTGATTGCTGTAGCAGGTTAATGAAGAGCCTTGGGGTATTTAACCCCTTACCGAAGGGATGTAAATATATCCGAGTAGCCTGTTTAGAGTTAAGATAAAATAACGGTGCCTTTGGGGGATACAGCAGTGAAGCAGGCTTTCTCCTTCCACGGTTTGATTTATTCAATGTACTTCACAGTTTGTCTGGGAAGGTGTAACCGTTCGAAAATCTCTGTTTTAAATTATTAGCCAAATTTCCTTCGGAAAATGATCTGTTTGAGCAGCCATTCTAAACCCAAGCTTTGAAAAATATTTGCACTGATTATCGATCGTGCCTTATTTAACTAGTTCTGATTGTAGATGGTATTTATAATTGTGTGTGTGTGTGTGTGTGTGTGTGTGTGTGTGTGTGTGTGTGTGTGTGTTTGCCCACTAACCTTCTCAATTGTGGTCTGATTTGAGTAAAAATTGATATCATTAAGTAATAACTTAAACATCATTGTTAGGCTGTACTCAACAAACTCCGTTTATACATTGCAAAACGGTGTAATTAAAATTTAAAAAAATCATATGACTTTTTATATTAATTATTTTGGAAATCAAATACGATAAATAAAATGGTTAAATTATATTAAATAAATGTTGACATAAAAATGTATGACTTTTTCATTTTTATAAAAATGTTTATTGAATTATTTCAGCTAAATTTGATACAAATCTTTAGTTTCTTTTAAGAAAAAAAAAAAAAAAACCTTACAATATTCATGATTTTTTTTAAACTAATGTTTGTTTTTAAATATTTAAAATACTGCTTGTTTATTAAAAAATTGTTTAATGTTCGTCTACAAATTCTAAAGTGTAATTTTTTATAGTTCTAGTAGAAAGTGTAATTTTTTATAGGTCTATTAGACCCAGAGGACTAATACATATTAATTAGAGTCCTTGAGGACTTTTAAACTAATTACGTATCATCAAAATTATTGGAGTTTTTTTTAGAAAAAAAATTATCTTATAGAATTGAAGCTTGCTTTCAGAGATGTAGGCTATTAGATAAAAGAAATCGGAAGAAAGTAAAGGCATATAATTTTATTTTTTGAACCACAAACATTAACACTTTTGCTTTTAAAGGTAATTTTCGAGCAGAGTTGACCAACTTGACAGAAAAAGTCATTCTTAGTTAATTACTCTCTTTTTTGTAGAATACACATTCACCTCCACAACACAATATAAGTACCACAGTATTCAATTAACATATTACTTCTATGTCCTTGAACCTATCACTTACTTTTCATATTTATGTCCTAGGGTGTGTGTGTGTGTGTGTGTGTCAACGTTCAATGTTGACACAAAGAACAAGGAACGACTGAATAAAACATTGTAGGTTAAGTAGGCTGTCCTTTAGATCGATACTACCGCTTGTAAAGCGGTGATAGGCTTGAGTTTGAATATTTTGATATTTGACCCTTTAAAACTTAAACCATATTTAAACATTTAATATTTTTAATTTAAACCACTGTCTGCAAATACGGGTAGTAAATATTATACGTAAAAATAAGTTAAGATCAGTAGTTGGTTTTAATTTCATAAGCGGAAATTGTAACACTATGCCACGAATGTATTGGAACGTGGAATGTATGCTCACTGGTGGTCCTAATTTCACTTCAAGAATAAAAAATAATGTGAAAACGACAAGCGTAATGACTTTTTACATGTTACTTGTTCAACTGCAATTTTTTATTTTTTTCCCTAATTTTTTTAAATGTGCTACGGTCCGTCTAAAAAAGTTTTCACTTTAAAAATTGCAGTAAACAAAAATTTAACACCAGTGACTGATTTTCTTTTTTAACGTTCCAAACATGTCAAGATAAATGTAAATGTTAATTACGCGACTTATAAATGAAAATTAAAATGTTTACCTTTTTGCTACACAAACTGTAGAGAAAGTAAAATAGTCGTGTAAATCCATAACAAAATTTTCCTCAGATCACATTTCCAGATAACGATTTTCCACATCAGATACTTTGAGTAGAGAAAAACGTTTTACGCTAATATCTATCAGCTTGAGTGTCTAAATGCTCATTTGTGAGTCTATGCATATTGCCGGAGATAAGAAAGGAATTGACCGATTTCTATAACGAATGTAGGTCTAGTTTGTCCGAGTCACGAGAACATTTATTCATTTTTTGTCAAAAAATAATTCTTCTCGACATTTAGTCTAACATTTCAGAGACACACGAAAAACAATTCCGTTCCAACATTATAATACCATTTGAAAGTTCTGCTTATTTTATCAAAATTGTTTCGTCAGAATTTATTACTTAATTACACACACATATATATATATATATATATATATATATATATATATATATATATATATATATAAAGTAATTGTAGAAAATTAGTAATAAGAATATTTTTTTTAGTTTCAAATTGAATTGAAGAAGAGGTAAATAAATCCTGATTATCACATAGATTTTTTAGATTCACTCTTAAAATGAAAATGTCTTATACGAGGACAACAAAAAGTAAATTTTAAATTTACTCGTATTTTTAAATTTGTTTATTCTGAATTGTATTTTATTCAGAACCGAAGTCTGCTGAACGATTTATAAAAATCGTTTCATAGTTTTCGGTTTGAAATTTCGTGGGAATGATTGATTTAAAAAAATTATGTGAAATTTGTTCAAGTCAATGCAGCAAATTTAAAACTAAATATATGTATGGTTTAAGAGAAAATAAAAACCAAAAATAATCCCTTATCGTTTTGACTGATTACAAAATAACTAAATCTACTAAACAGGTTTTCCTTGTTATCGTTAATAGCTTGCAAACCAGATTTTAAGAGAAATAACTGAATGTGAGAAAGTTAGTGTAAGGTTTTCCTTGGTGTTTAACAATCGTTGACAGACAAAAGTAATTCTTGATTAAAATTAAATTTAAAACCGTTTTAAAAACTATTATTTTTTAATGTGCTCGTGTGACTTTTGGTCGGATTCGGAGAAAAGTACCGTTAAAGTACCGTTAACTAAGCAAGCTTACTTCTCTGGCATGGGTCTCCCTAGGGATAAAAGCCTGTGCTTCCTATTACAGAGGATGTCTCTCGCGAACAGTTTCAAAGGAATTTTATGGAAACTCGAAGTCCCGTTGTCAATATAAATAACATTAAAGTGAAAAGGGTCCAAAAAGTGTATCTGTCAGTAATGCTTCAATGGCGCCAAACCATTGTGACAAACAAAACTATTTATCGCATTTAAACAAGTAAATGAATGTGTAGCTTGGATCAGAAATCGGCAAACATGTTAATTATAGCAATGGAGCAATTTTATAACGGTTTATTTATTCTAAATAAAGGCACAATATCGGAAAGAAAATCAAACACTATTTCGTCTAACGCTTTTACTAAATCTCATTGGCATCTGTGTTAAATCTGCTTAATTTATCATTTTAAATAAACTACCTTATAAAGTAAATAACTAATGTGCAAACAAAAATTGTTACTCTATCTTGCTTTAACCATATGACTTGTTAGAGGGCAAGGTGTAACCGGAGACCAGGGTGTTGGAAGCCAAAGGGCGTAGGGGTGGAGCATTTAGTTTTCAAAATAATACAAAATGGATTTTTCAAAATATTCAGTAAGGTTAATTCCTTAGATGATCTTATTATTTTATGCTCTTACTGGTAAACTTTGGAAATGTAAGACTCAGACCCGAGACGTGGCAAACTGACTGTGATTTCTATGGGTTACGATCACTTTTTAAGAGATATTTAAAAATTGTGTGTGTGTAATTTTAAAGGTCCTGTTCGGTCGAAACAAATGATAAAATGTAAATTTTTGCAATTTGATTCGTAATTACCGGAAGGCTATTAATGAAATTATCTGTTATTAAGTATGCTAAAATCAAAATCATGTAAATAAGTACACACCCCTCAGTTCTTTTCCTAGAGTTCGTGTAAGGACCAAAATTAGGCTGGCATAATACTTAAATGTACAGTTGATGACAAACATATAGTGGCATACAGTTTGTATACAAATTGTTCTATTTAAGTCTCTACTTTTTCAATTTTGATTGTTTAGATATTCAAGATATAGAGTTTTACAAGATATAGGATTTGTGTTCCTCTGATGCCTCTGGTAAGTATGGCAACCAGATTTGAGAAATGATACTAGATGTAATTATCGACACGGTTCACTTTTGGAAGCTCGTGGCTCTTTAAATTGAATGGGAATAAGTTCTACCGCGCCCAGAGCTAGTACACAAGAGACGTTTGTATTGTTTTAACGTATTACTGAGGAAGATTAGGGCTGCAAATTGACCCGATATCCTCGATGTCGATCAAGGCCTTGTTGACATGCGGACTGTTACACAAACTAGTAAGGTCTACACAAACGCGTGTGGTCTAGGGAAGAGCTGCTTAACTAATGAGGTAAGCGTCGGTTGCGTTTTTATGATGGAGTTGCTCATGCAAAGTTGCTCATGTTGCTTTCTCCCTGCTGTCTGACCTTCACGGAGTGCTCCGATTGGTCAGAGGATGGGCTGAAGAAACCTTCACTTTTCAAATGTTTTGAAAATACAGAACGTGACATACGCAACAATAATAATGTTTACTACAAAAGCTAGAAATATATTTGTTAATTACTTCGAAAAAAACTCAGGTACATTGTTAATATTCATCTGTACAGTGTTCACTAGCTCATTATTCGCAAAATGCATTTAACACTAAGCACTCAAGTATTTAGTGTCCTTAATAATTATATAAATCAACTAAACATTTTCTATACTTATAGGCTAACAAATGATAGCCAAACAACATTAAGCAATTGTTAAATTTGAATATTACATACGCTCTTCCTTGCTACTACAGAATCATTACCATTTAATTATAATTCTTATAACCGCGGGCAATAATGATACGTACCCTCCCTTTCTGAATATGCATATCACTCGTCAGTCCTTTTAACTCTAACATTTACATTAATCAACTCCTTCTCAACTTGAAAATACAAGAAATAAACTGCAAATTATTAGCATCACTATTTTCTTTTAAAACAAAATTTAACTTTATAAATCTTTGAATTTATTCTATAAATCTTCAAGAATAAATCTTGAATAAATCTTTGAATATATCTTGAATTCTGAACTTTTCGTATTAATTTATTCCTAAATTATATTTTAATACACTTTATTGTAAAAATTTCTTTGTTTTTATCACGATATATCTAAATTATATTTTTCACATAAACGTTTAAAGGTCTAAAAGAGGACAGAATACATTTTTTAAAATACTTCAGCTAATAGCTTGGGCAATCGATGGTGCTTTAAACTCAGAACGTTTTGAATAGACCAACTTTCAAGCCCAATGTATACAAAAACATCTGATTCTTTCCTGTCTATAAATATACAGTAAAATGAGAGGCATTTTTTGGCAAAACATACAGCTTTTTCATAAAAGAGAAATAAAAACTAATATAAATTTTTGGCCTTTTCGTATCTGAATTTGGGTCAGAAATTATTAAAACCGAGATATATTTTTAGAAAAGTAGGCTATTATTAAATTTCTTTTCTTTTGATTTTACATGGCTAATTTCAAAGCTCTTCCGGTAGTTGATTCAGGAAAATTAAGCTTTAAAAGTTAATTTAAATTATAGATTTAATTATTGCAAACTATTTTTTAACATTAAACCTTCCAGTTTTAACGCTAGCGTTACGGCAGAAAAAATTAAGTTTCCTAAATTATACCTATAGGCGTTAATTAGATTAAAAAGTTTTGAGATTTAAACTCCAAGATTCTTTAAAAAAACCAAGATTAGTTATAAGACGAAAGGACAAAGATAAACAAGCCTGGGGCAAAATTAAAAGTAAACAAAAGTGTGCCTGGGACAGAAAGATAAATAAAAGGCAATAAAAAGATATACCAGCAGAAAGTTGAAAGTAAGGGACATTCAGAATTAAATATTTCGACGTAATATGTCGTGTAAAATCATTGCTGATACTTTCTCACAATTAATTTTGTTTCCAAAAATGTGGTTGAAAGAAACATCTTGAGGAATTTAAGTTTTTGTGGGGAAATTAAAAAACGTGACACCACCAGGCACTGTTTATTTTATTTTTATTTTGAATTAATCCTGAACAGAAATTATTCATATATTAAATCTGACATCTGCAATGAGTCTTTATGCTCGTATATTACAAAGTTTTACCAAAATCTGATTAAGCGGTTTTTTAAAAAAAATGTCAATGTTTTTGTCGAAAGCTCTGCGTACCAACCGTTTCGTTCGTTAAAGTCTACATTAAACTGGTTGAAATAGATGTTCATAAAATCAAATTTGTTAATGTTTTGAATATTTTCGACCGAAAAAATTAATATTAAAAATAAATACCTACAGTATCGAAATTGATCGATTGTTTAGTTTCTAAATGCACATAGACACACAGACACTGAAATCCCAGTACGAATTTCTAAAAAGATGGATTTGTTTACTAGTACGGTTACGTAATGTGTTTCATAGTTGTAGAGAAAAATTTTAAAGAATACAACAAATTCACTGCAGACATAATTTCACTTTATTTAAACTATTTTAATAAATAATTAAATAAATAAATAAAGATTAAATAAATAATCTTTACCTTCTTTTAAGATTACGGTAAAGGAGAAAAACAAATGTTTTGCTATTTGAACAATCTGTGCGGAATATATCGATGAAAACTAAAATATCTTTCTTCTTTCTAAAAAACCGTAAACTGATCTGATCAACCATTATTCAAATATAAAGATTCGTAATATTTGAAAATGCCTACAGAGATAAAGGTTACATTTTTTTGTAAATACTCTCGAAATATATACATAAATAATTTTTTTATTTTAAATTTAGCACTATAAATTATTACATTAAGTAGTAACACATAATTTCAGCTATTTCGTCATATATATATATATATATATATATATATATATATGTGTGTGTGTGTGTGTGTGTGTGTGTGTGTGTGTGTGTGTGTGTGTGTGAGTGTGTTTATAGTCTTAACCGCTTTGTTCGTAAAATCCAGTATATTAATAAAAGTATATAATTGTAAATATTATAAATTTTATGTAAATAGAAAAAACAATACTGAGCTTTAGACAAAATAATGTGTAATTCTAAATTTAATAACTCGCGCGCGCACGCACACACGCACACACACGCGCGCGCGCGCGCGCGCACACACACACACACATGCAAGTAAAAAAGGCTCGGTGGTCGTGATTGCTAGACTACAACCCGCTGAATCTCTGAACTGCAAACCTCAAGGATCCAGGCTGCAGTTATTACTGTAAGCTTTACCCTTTCCGTTAACGCCGCCCTCAATAGTATAATTAGCACAAAATATAGATAGACATTACAACAAGATACAACAAGATAGCAAACAACAAACAAATAACTACAGTACAATGAAACAGCAGATAATGATCTTGGAATTGAATTGTTCACTTGATTTCGTTAATAAAATAGGTTACAGCAGTAGGGTGTAGATTTAATTAACAATTTAATGATACGCCGTTAATAATGTTAAAATTATGTTCAGACAAAATTGAAAATCACCGACAAAAGATAAGCTGTTGTTAATGATATACGAAAATATGGATTTGCTGAATATATAATTTAGTTTTAAGATATGTATACAAAACATCTTCTTTTGTTTAAATACGTGAACCTGGCTTAGATATTATTTACTGTAATTGTAGTATCAGCTGTTTCATATTAATTCGTAACGATCAGCTTATTTCAATGAACAGTTGATAGGCCAAAAAACGTTTCAGGTTATGTTGTTAAAACCTATCAATATTAACGACAATTATTATAAACTTTTACATTAATTTGAAATGTATTATAGAAAGTTACAACGCAACGTACACGTGTTCTTCAATTAAAAGTAAATACCGAAACCAGATCTAAGCAACGTTTTCATATAACAAGCGTGTACTGTTATAGAAAAGGAGGAAGAATATGAAATAGACAGAAATAGAGACAAAATTCGTTTGCTCGTTTTCGTTTCATATTTCCATTACATTAAAAAAAGTTCAAAACACATTGCTCTCGCCAAAGCTAACATTAAAAGTTTCGCTTCAAAAAGATTGTTGTGTATATTATTGAAAACAATATATTTATTACGTTTTAATACTGTTTTACTTCATAACTGTTACGTCGTGTTCAGATAAAACGGATCGGCAATAACAGAATCAGAGGAAACTTCGTTGCTTAGTGTTGCAAACGTAATTGGAAATATTCAATAAGATTCAATGAACCTGTAAAAGAAGAAAATTGCATATACGGTGGAAAACTTGTTAGACACGAGAAACTCGTATCTCGTACAATTTAATAACTGCATCTCTGAAAGTCCTGAACATAATATATACTTCATGCCGTATTTTAATCACGCTTCTTTGTGCAGATCACTAACGAACATGTAAACAGTAACCTATGAATATTGGCAGTTTTTCCTTCAGTTTGCTCCGTTCTAAAATATAGAATGATTATAAACATATTTTATTTTAAAACTGTAAATAGACTTATTTTAAAAATCTAGAAAATTAAAATATATTCTTATCATGTATGTTGGCTTACTTATGAAGAAGAGTAATACTGATTATAAATATGTAATTTCATATTACATTCTACATAAAAGACTATTTAGAATGCATTGTAATCATTAGCACAATTGATCTCGAGACGTTTAATTGGATGTGTTTTACATATACATGTGTTCTCACAGCGTTGAGATAATCATCGTATGTTAACCATCGTTTCTTACCAAATTTCGAGACATTTTATCAACTATTTCAAACCGTTTTTAGGTCAATTAGGATTAGGCCTAAGTATTGTATTTTCTCAAAATCGGCTCTAACAATTTTTCATAAACGTCGGCACGTGAGCTATATAAGACAAGACAAATTTCAATTCGGCCTCATCTATTCCGATAAAACAGCAATAAACCCTGACACTGAATATAAATGTATTAGAATGATAACCCTTATGAGAAGATGTGAGCGCTTGCTGCTGATGGTATCTTGCGGCATAGTATTCAACTGTTGTTAAAATAGATAATAGTCTATTTTCTCAGACGTCTCCAGCGGCTTGCAGACGTGAGTCACTGCGGCTTGCAGCTTTCGTAGGGGCAAATATTCCAATTACTTGGACTTTAGCCTATGATGAACACTATTTTTATAATGGTGGCTGTCCTTCAAGTACGCGTATGTTTATACTCAATAACCCTGACTACTATATGTTTTTTTTTATTTACCCTCGAGCGTAAATTCCTGTTGTTATTTTATGTGCCTAGTATATTTGAGTGAACATGAATTATCACAAATTCCTTGACGGAAGGTTCAGAAACAATTTTAGCATTTCCGGGGTAGGGGTGTTTTCTTTGGGATATATAATCTAACACATATGGTCTACCAATAATTTATTATCGAATTTCCGTTAGATAATGTGCTATCTTGAAATGAGTCCGGGATGCAGGCCACTAGATCACTTTTTGCAGTGTGTATGTATATATACACATATTTTTTGTGTTGTGTGTTCAGAATTTTCGTCACATTTTTCTGAAAGTTAGCCAGAAATCTATTTTGTAATAGCACGTACAAGCTCGTTACCTAACAAAATCCGTACAACTGTTGCACTTTCCACAATTTAAAAAAAATAATAAATATTTTATCTTACTTTTTTTTAAATATGATTTTGTAATAAAAACAAGCATTAAAATCTGCATAAATTATTATTTTTTATTTCACTGAAAATGAATCTGAAGAGAACCTTGTACGTTTTCAATAAAATTTGGAAATTTAAAACGCTGCTCTGTTGAGATTCTAACGCTGCTTATAAATGCTTATCAAATTTTCAAAAAATATTTCAGTTAAAACGTTATTGATAAACATTTGTTTCTTTCGCGTGTTCAATCATGCGACTACTTTTAGAATCATACAAAATTTAATACGTGAATATAATAATTTATAATTATTTAAATATTTTCAAGACTACCGCAATATTTTATCTTTGTAAATGCTACACCTTACTCTTTATTATTTGAAAATAAGATGGTGTATCCTTTAACCACTCCTATAAACGTGGTAAATGTGAGCAGCCTTTGTACTGTGCAACATTTTGTTTGGATTTAATGTGACAAAATCTCTGGGAATAGTTAGCCGGGTTGCTTTACGACCACTCTGTAATAAACAACGTTAGTTGTCGGTTGTGAATGATTTATTATTTGTAACTTACGTCTAGGTACTAGGTACTTGTTGAAACTAGCTTTGTACTGGCGTGCAATGTTAAACTATTTATCCATTAATCTTACAAGCCAGTGGAATGAGTACTTGTCGGTACAGTTACATTATCTGATAAAAGAATTTTTAAGTAATATTAGCCTACTTATACAGAAAATCAATTTATGAATAACTTTGAAATATGTTTGATATAAAATAGTAAACTAGATAGTTAATGAAAAACTAATAACAAATAAAAATTGCTGACTTTGAAAAAAACATTGTACAATTTACTGGACAATTAATTAAAATTATTTTAAACGAACTTAAATGAAGCTTCATTTATCCAAACAAGTATGGTTCATTTGCTGACTCGCGAGAAAACTGTAAATGTCAGGGTTTATTTTGTTGTTGTTTTTCTCTCTACTACCGTTACTTGAATTTATTTTCTTTAATATTTAATACAGCTATTTTAGTTACGATTCTTATTATATATTATTATACATATTAACAACATGTATAATATTATACATGTTATATATATATTCATGTTATATATTCTTATGTTATATGTTCTTATGTTATATGTTATTATGTTCTTATGTTATATATATAACATATATACATGTTATATATTCTTATTATTATATATATTAACAACATTTTGAGCAAAATTCGAGCAATCTATTTTTGAAAAAGTAGGCGGATTTTACACTTTTGTTAACTAAGAGGTTACAGAGCCGGATTATTTTGTAAAAAACACGATTCATAGTGTTGATAAAACTTTTTTGAGGTTATGGAGCGATTTGGTGGCTCCCTGTTGTGCAACTAAGCCTTTTACATGCAATAGACAGATGCTCTCAGTGTGTTTCAGCGTTGTATTGACTACCTCATTCTCAGGATACTAGAAGCCAAACACTTTTGTCTCCTGCTAACAATACGTAACCATAAATTATGTGGCCTGTAGTTTCCTTTAATAACATACACACAGTTTCTCCGTGCTACATTTCTACCCTATTCATGTGCACACCTTGTGATTAGTCCCATAGTTTTCCTGAGTTGCCTTTAGCCCAAATTCTTCGTTACCGTAGTTACCAAACATTTCGCTTACGTAGTTAAGAACCACATTTAAGGTTAACTGATTCAAAGTTGTTACATATGACTTCGAAAAAATCAGTTTTTGTTTCTTTTTATGAGTTTTTGCTAAAAAAATTTAAGCGGCCGATTCAAGGCTTAACTGCGTCTATAAGAAGAATTTCATAAAAATCGGTTAAATTTTCTAATCTGAAACGGTGTGCTCAATAATTAAGGGAGATCGACATGTAGGTAGAACACAAACTGTTTACAGGACTCCTTTAAACATGTACAAATATATATATATATATATATATATATATATATATATATATATCATATAAACATCATTCTTTTTTCTTTGAATAGTCAGAAAGTAAATAAAGGCACTATCAGAATAGATTAGTAAAAAAGTGCATATAAAAGTTCAACTTGTAACACAACATTAAATCCCATCATAAGACAAGTCAAAAACGAAAGTTTTAGGCTAATAATAAAACAATGTCTCATTACTAAATAACAGCCATATTTATAAAGTTCAGAAGATTGGAGTTTAATTAAAGTTAAAACTTTTGAAATCAAATAAAGTACAATAATAATAATAAAAATTATGTTCTTATGTCCTTAGAAGTTCTTATCTTCTATGGACTTTTCGTACTTTTAACCACAAATTTGACTTTACTGTTTTGTGCTTTCTCTTGTAACAAAATTATTTGTAAAATAAAACTGTGTTAAGCATAATTTGTGCCAATTAGCTTCAGATTTATGATCTGAAAGCTGCCGTACGTTTTTTTTTATTAGATATTTTAGCCAACTTTAAAATGATTACTTCTTTAAATTTTATTAGAGTGGATTTTTAGAACGGATGATTAAAGTGTGTGTATGTGGGGGGTTAGTGTCGGAGTGTGTGTGTGTGTGTGTGTGTGTGTGTGTGTTTACATAAAGAGTGTAACGGTACTTTATTTGTCAAAAATTAAATAAGAATCATTTTTAAGCACATAAGAGAAGATTACAACCATAATCACAAATAAAATACACATTGTCAAGTATACAGCACATTTCTAATGGCCGAAAGATCGTCCGAAGATTTTCCGACTTCATTTAGTACAAAATTTATTAAAAAGAATAATACTCAAAATAAAATAAATAAATAATAATTAAATACTTCAAATAATCTAAAACGATAATGCCTTGCGGTATTGCCATTTAAAAAAATCTAAAACTTCTGACAAACTAAATTCATTTTTTTTAGAAACAAGTCATTTCCTTAAACCGGATAAAAGTACTTCTTCTTCCTCCTTTTTGTTACACAATGAGCACATCCGCTATGCAGACCTGTAGGAGTTCAGGTAAATGAGTTCCGCTCTTGCCGGTTTATCAGACGATCGTCCGCATTACAATGCACGCAGTGCACGCTTGAATTGAGTTCTCTGTGTAAAAGAGCGTTTTAGACATCTTCTCGCCTTTAGGCAACCATTTTTCTTATAGTTTGGATTTATACTATAAGTAATTTCCTTCATACTAAAGCTCATTAACTTAAAAAGGTTTTTATATTAATAGGGACCACGTTACGTATATTTTTCTAATGTTTATACAAATACTGTATAGCCATATTGACATATTACGTTCCTTAACAAAATATTTGGATAACTATTTGAAGATAGTTGAAAAGTATGTTGTATGTATTACAACTGCAAAGACATCGTCTGTGTGTGTGTGTGTGTGTGTGTGTGTGTGTGTGTGTGTGTGTGTGTGCTGAAAGAGTTTCAAGCGTCTCATTCAGAAGTGACATAAAACTCAATTAGGTTTTTTCGGAAGAGGAGCTAAAATATAGTTAGGCGATTTTGCACAAATTACAATAATTAAATGATAATAAGAATTTCGAACGACAAAGACGTTTTTACTGCCTTCTTTTAGTCTTGAGCACATTTAATATTTTCTTTCGCTATTAAAGTAATAGTTGAATTAATTTTATAGCTTGTAAGTCAAAAGTTAATTTCTACTAAAAGCTATTTCGATATTCGAAAATAAGACTTTAGGAGACGACGTATGGGCAATTTTTGTATTGAGCAAATTTGATTTACCTGTTCAAAATATCTTTTTTTGAATACCTATTTGCATTTCGTAATTAATGTTTTTATAAATGTTATGTGAAATATAACGATGGTGAACATCTTCGTTAAAGTAAAATCTGCATTAATTAGTAAAATACGCATGGAAAATGTGAATCAATCAATAAAATTCATAAATACCATTTTTGCACCTTTTTAAATTTTTAATAAATTAATAAAAATAAAATATTTGTTTATCTCATGTACGAGACAAAACTTTATTTTATTCTTATACTTTTTAGAATAAAAAACCTGTTTACAACTGTTATGCTTCTCAAGTATGAATATTTAAACAAAATTTTATGATTTCTAAAATTACTGTTTAGACGATAGAGATGTCATTTATATTTATAAACGAGTAGAATTACAAAAGTTCTTTCTAAAAATAAATTATAATATATTATCATTATTATATATAATAGTATAATATATATATAATATAAAAATATAATAATATAATATATTATTGTAATATAATTATTAAAATTATATAATATTATTTTAATTATAATTAATAAAAAGTACGAAATTTAATTAGGAATATATAAACGTCTATTAATAGTAATAATTAAAATTACTTTATATGATACAAACACTCATCTTACAATATCAGTGACAAAAGTTTTTAAAAAATAATAAGGTACTGCAACTGATAAAAAATACTCATTTTATAATATCAGTGACAGAAGTTAATATTATGCATGAACTTTGCTTCTAATAACACAATGCATATTCATAAGTTATAATTCATCTTTAAGTCAACAGGCTGAAGTGTGATACTTGACTTGCATTTGAAGTTGACTTTAATATACAGAGTGAACCGAAAGTTATGTACGGCTGCACGTCGCTTACACCGTTGATTAATTACTACTCTATCTAGAGTGCAGTGGTCTAGTTTACATTTTGTTGTAAGAACCTCACTGTTTTACTAACTTTGTGGGCTCTTTAGAGATCCATTTTGTCTATACTTGATACACTTACAGCATTTTAAAATGTATCGTGATTTAGCTCATATTTTCCTGATTCACAAACTTTTTTTTAATATAGTGAAAACGTAATCTTGGATGCTATAAAGCAGGTCATCATGGTAAGGCTCAGACCTTATATATATGTATGTATGTATGTTTCGAGTAAGTGTGTTATGTGCGTGTGTGTGTTTTATTACCCTTACTTTCACACTTTAGTCCTATTTTAAATGGCAGGAAGATCAAATCTTTTAAAAATCAAAACTTTTTCAACTTAGTTTTGTTTAATTTTATTATTCAACTATTCTTATCAGCGTTACAGTTTTTGTAAATAATTTTACAAGAATTATTTTGTAAAATTAATTTTTACAGGGCAGGGTTTATTTTTGAAAGTTTAATAATAAGTGCTTATTAATTTTAGAAAATATTTTAGTAAATAATAGTTCAGATAGTTGTTATTTAACAGTTTCAAATTACCTTCTATTCCAAATCTTTTAAAAAATTATATTTTTTCTAATGTTACACATTTTTGAAAATGTGATTTCACTATTGTAATTACAGTAAAAATTTGCACACATTAACGTTTTAAATCTTTTCAAAATCAATTTCAATTAAAAGTATTAATTTTTCTACGTTCATGATTCATTTTCGTATTTTCAAAGTAATTTAAAGTTTAAAAGGAGAGTTTAAAGTAATTAAGGAGAGTTTATGCTGGTTTGGATAATTAAGTAGAATTATAAACGCTCGAACAATTATTAAACAATTATAAAATAAAAAATAGTTTTAGAACCACTTCTATCACATTAGCGAAACAGCTACTTGCAAAAATTATTCAGAAATTAATTACTTAGCGAATTTTATGGTTTTGGGAAAAAATTATCAGATTAAATTAAATAGTAATGAATCAAATACTATAAGTGTAGTATTGCATTGTTTTCCAAAAATCAATATTTTCATGTCATTATTATTACGCGTCTAAAAAGATTCTTGATTTTATAGCTTAATTTTAATATAAAAAAATTGATTTTTGGAAAAACAATAAAACTTTTGACCGCTCTATAAAGCATTACAATGAGTTATAGCCTACTGTGTCTATTTAAATATTGTGTTGTTTACTGTTCTTGCTATACAATAGTTAAGGTATTAAAACAGCTGATGAAAATATTTGTAGTTTTAAGATGGCAATGAAATCTTTGCTTTTTAAACAAAAATCGTCATATTTCCGAACGTGGCGAGCTAACAGCAGACCAAAGTGTCTCTTAACAGTTTGTGTTTTGAGTTTAATAAATTTTATTTCAGTCATTTTCTTACCGATTTGTGTCATCCTATGGGGTGTCTACCTTTATCTTGATATTCCCAATATTGTTTCTTTGCATAACAATGTAATCGTATTTGTTTTTCTATTGTGCACAAATCGAAAATTATTGTTTACATTCAATTTTTTTTATTTATTTTTGAAACATTTCTATCGTTGTAGAACAATACAAGAATAAGAACAAACGTATTTTAAATAGGTATCAGTTAAGTTTTATGTTCATCGCATTTTCATCTCATTTTATTAATTCTAAAGTGCAAGGTTTTTATCTAATCGACGACCATTTATTTTAATACAAATGAAGCCAACAACAAAATACGTTTTAAGGCTTTACTACAGAGCTCATTATGAAAGCCAATATTTATTATCTAAAAAAAACAATATGACATTAGAACATAATAGTTCAGAAGTTCTTTAATAATTTAAAAAATGTAACTTTTTTTAAATCGTATCCCCAAATATCTAGAGGACAGATGAACATTTCTACATACCGTCACAACGGAATACGAGTGTACAACATTAAACAGTTACTTCCCGACAATCAATGTATCAGACAATCGGATCCATATCTGAAAGAATGAAACAGACCAGTTTAAATTTAAAACTTATAATCTACAATTTTATTACGCAGTGCAAGCCTTTTCTTTATTAATTTAAGCGACAGATTCTCCTAACTCTAATGATCTACAAATCCCATATTATATACGATATGTAAATTGTTCAACAGCTCAACAGGTACAACAATTTTTATATGAAATCGATAATTGTACATAAATACTTGCAATGCACATATGAATTCAAGATATAAAACAAGTTACATTTACTTGTAAATTTAGTAATTATGCAGTAAAAAATTATTAACAATGATTATTAACAATTATCTACAACCCCATTGATGGACTTATTCTATTATATATATATATATATATATATATATATATATATATATATATATATATATATGTGTGTGTGTGTGTGTGTGTGTGTCCGATTTTACCAAAGCAATGAGAATCAATGACGGCCTAAATTGCCATTTTGAATTGAAATGTTTTGACGGCGGTCAGGGTTCATTTTCGTATTGTTAATGTAATTTAACTTCAGTGAAAATTTTAGACGCTGAAATAAGCAGATTGTATGCTGACAATGATGATTTGTCAAAATGGGTCAGAATTTCAAAAAGGGTAAATAATGGAAAAATACTTGAGTGTGTGTGTGTGTCTGTTCTGAAAGTTAAGTTATGAGTTTGTGTCTTACCACGATAGCGTCAACAGTTCACATTTCCAATAGGATTTCGATAATAAAAATTCCTGTCAGAATAAAAGGTAGCCTATGTTTCTTTTGGTTTTTGATTTAATCCAAAACTGTACATTTTTTTTAATTTAAAATTTTTGTACAATATATATATGGATTTTAATAGGCCTGTATGACAAAATTTTAATAAATAATGAACGGAATTGTTAATAGTTCTCAATCAAATTTTTCTAGGCTATAACTATCCATATATTTTTCGAGATAGGTATAGACGCATCTATCTCGCATCTATAATTTTGTGAAAATTATTAAAACTGATTTTTAGAAAATCTGACATTTTATTATTTTTAAGAGTTTTTAACTGGAAAAATCTATATAAACCTAAAGAAAAAAACAATGATTTTCTCGCAATAGGATCAAACCAGTATGCCAAAGATCGGCGGAATCATCAGCTCGTTTATTTAGTCTTGTGCAGAAATAAGCACAAATATAGATAAAATAGCCGCCTCGGTGGCCTAGTTGATAGCGTACTAGGCTTTCACCCCGAGAACCCGGGTTCGATTCCCGGCCAGGGCTTGGCATTTTGATACGCTATAAATCATCCCATCGTCTGCATAAGCCCAAGTGTGCACAATAGTCGGACGTTAAACACAAAAAAAATACATAAAATTCAAAATAAAACTATTTTTCAATTATTTGAGACCTTAAACTGTGAATTTCTATCAAAAAATATCTATACTTTTCTTTAGTGTATAGTAAAAAAACAAAATTGTTGACAAATTGATAACTATAAATTCAGTGATACATTTCTAATACGGTATATTTTAATTTGTGTCTTGATTTCAGTAACAATTACCCTAAAGCCGTATCAGAATGTTCTAAACCACCCTGTGTATAAATGTGTTTTGTTTCCAATATGTAGGTACAAACGAGAGAATATCAATAGCCGCGGGATATATTGGTTTTATACAATAACAAACTTTTAACTGGATTCTAAACCCAACGTTGGTTTTAATTTGCAAACGCACATGTAAAGGGGTCATTCCACAACTAAAGAGATGACGGTCAAGGTCAAATGACTCAATTGTGCACATGTTGTAAAGTGTCAAATGTTGCCAGCTTGTTAGAAGAGGGTTAATTGTTTAATAGGGTGAGATCAAAGCCGGGATGTGTTCGACATTTCCCAACCTGATGTGATAACGACATGTTTAAACAAATCAGTAATTAATTTTATTAAAACAACACATCAAAGGCCCGAATAATAGTATAGACTACCTATTATAGTATAGGTATTGTAGTATTATATAGGTATAGTATTATAGTATAGACTAGTATTATAGTATGGCCTACTATAATAGTATATTATACCGTACTATTATAATTAATAACAGTATAGTAATTTGCTTGGTTTAGCGATGTGTTCATGATTAACGCGCTAACAAAAATCTTGTTTGACGTTTACATAAGATTTTTAGAAGAAATCTGACTTGTTTTTAAATTTTTATTTTCTCTCTGTACAAAGTGAAATGATCTATCTTGAGATTATGATTAATATACAAGCTTTCAGATAATCTTAGATATTATCCATCTGAGTTGTTTGTGTGCTTTTTGCACATTGCTGGACACTAAATATTCAGACCAATTTTGATAACATTTTCCATACACGTATGATTTGACAATATCTCTGGACGTTTCATTCTTCCATAATTTTTTTGTAGACACTTTTCTGTATAAAAAGTCTTAAAAATGTAATTCTCTGAAAATCGGCTGTAACAATTTCGTCACATTTTGTAACACTATAATGCGTACTGAACCAAACAGAACGTGTAGTCACTATGTGTCTGAAATCTCAAAGTAATCTGAAATAATGTATAAATTTCGATTCATTACGGTTTTAGAAATGTTTGTCGCAAAGTAAATATAATCTTATGATATAATTTACAGCACATAACTCAAATCAGTGTACTTTAAATCAAATTGGTTTAGGGTGGTTTGGGAGTAAACTGGAACTACATTGACAGCTGTATAAAATTAGAGTAATCTGTTGAACCTATTTTGAGAAAGTAGGTTTGGTTTTTCAGGGGTCCCCACAAAACAAACTTTTTGGAGACTGTGAAACTGTGTATATGTTTTTGTAACATTTAAATTTGACATCTAATAAAGTAGTGTCTCATAATAGTTTGGCTTTTGTTGAACTTCAAACGTCTGCTTAAACTAATCATTACTTCTGATTTCGAAAATGTTTTCATATTGTAAGGCTACATTCTCAGTAATTTTCTAATAATACTTTTAATGTGTAAGTGCTTATTTCAGAACAACCAATTAAACAGAGTGACCCATTCTTTTTTAAGCTTAAGAAATCATAAAATGGTTTATGTTGTTCTAAAATCTCAACAGCGGAGTTCCGTTCGCTGTTAACAAATTAATTAATCACTAATTAACTCAAGTGTTTAATGTAAATAGTATTATATTTGTTTTATAGCAGACGCTTAATCTCTCACTCTATCAAAGTCAACGGCTGCTACACTTTGAACTATCGATATCTTCAGCTCCTAGATAAGCAGACATTTTGAACAGTACTTGAACTGTCGTTTCATCGGATTCAAATCTAAAGATCTTGGGAATCACGGTATATTGCACTGTCTCCTACCAGCTTAAATGTTTGACTTTTGTTGAACTTTAAACGTCTGTTTAAACTAATCAGTACGTCTGATTTCGAAAACGTTTAAATATTGTAAGGATATTTTCTAATGATACTTCATATTGTTATTTTCTAATGATACTTCATATTGTTATTTTCTAATGATACTTCATATTGTTATTTTCTAATGATACTTCATATTGTAATTTTCTAATGATACTTCATATTGCTAAAGAGGTACTGATATCAATTTGTTCCGCACTTTTGTCTAAACTGTATTCGCCATACTTAATCTTTTGATTACTTAATTTCAACAGAAGCAGTAGTTTCGAATATTTGCATAGCTTTCAGGAGACTTAAAATACACAGACCTACATGTTAGAGCAGGTTTCTAACCAGCAGTGCGCGAAGATGCCAAAAAAATATTTAAGTTACTAAATCGTTCATAAAAAATTGTTTTTCGAATACAGAAAGAAGAATACTTTTCGATACTCATATATCTCAAAGTCTATAGATTTATTTTTCTTTGCCACTGCAATAGTGCCATTTTTCTGATTGTAGCACAGCAAAGTTCGTGAGGGTTTATATTGTATATTGGTCCGAAATAATCAAATTTTATTTGACTTTAATATCAAATAAAACCTTTCACTCAGAAAACCTCAAAACTCAATAATTCGCAATGAATTATTATAAATTTTCCTGACCACTGTTCTACTGCTTTCCTTGCCCCACAAAACTCTCGGTATTTACTACTTGTGTGGTGCGCTGTGATCGAAAGTTTTGGAACACCTTCACGAGGCTATTCATTAAGTTTCCGCAATATGCATAATAATACAGAACAAGAACGATGTGTGTGTATAATGATTAAATATTTATATTTTAAATATTACACAAAAGCATTATGTTACCAACTCAAGAATTAATACAAGAACAGAGTGTACACATAATGATGTGCAATTGTTGATGTGATAACAAACTCGTTGCCATAGCGACAAGGAAATCATACCTCACCCACTCATCACTAATTCTCTCAGTTCGCGTAAAGAGGGCTGTAATTTGTCAAAAGTTGTTACATACAGACTAAATATCAAATTATAGATAGCGTATTTGGCTTAATTAAGTTGAAGTGACGAATGATCAACCGCAAGCAACGTAACAACTCATTTTCACAATTCATAATAAAAAAATATTCGATAATCTTACACCTTATATTGAAGCTAAACAGATATTCTAACAGAGATAGTTAAAGATTTATTGAAGTTGATTGCAACTGCATCAATTTTGAAATAATCATTTCAGACCTTTATTAGTGAAAAATGGAATATATTTTCTTTGTGATATTTAGTATTTCGAAAAAACAAAGCATGTGAGTGTGTGTGTGTGTGTATATATAATTTTTATTTTTTAGGGTAAAGCAGCTTCAAGTTACCTTTTCTCCTATTTAAAATATAACACTAAAATTCAGTTAGGTTTCTAGAGTAAACTTGAAAAACATGATTCTAAACATATTTACATATCAGAGTGTGATAGTGTCTAAGACACCGGTCATCCTGCTGTATCTCTAAACTAACTCATCTAAAGGTTTTGGTTCGAAACTGCAGTTACTGCAGTAATTTTCACCTTTTCCATTAACACCGATTCCTCGTTCTTATTAGGCCAGCATAAAGTACAAACGTGAAAAAGCAAACTTGTTACTTGTTTAGGTTTTGCTAAAATTAATTTAAAAAAACATCATAAAGTGGTAATAATGGTTAGTACCTCTTGTACAAACGCAGTAGGTATATTCCTTGCTCATGTAATTGAAACGATTTTCCAAAAATGAACTACATCGTTGTTACTTGTTTGTTATCTGTTGTTACTTGTGAACTACTTAATTGTTAATTGTCCGTAAATAACAATTAACATTAACATTAATTTGTGTAGCAAGTATGTTTATAGCTTATAGAAATATTGATCTTTGATAAATTCAATATTGCGAATTGCTATGAAAAGTCTATCACTTCAGTGAGACAGTTGACGGTTCGAAATAAGTTAACGGAAGTTCGTTAACAACCGATGAAACGTTAGGTTAGCTTAGGTTACGTTAGGTTAGGTTAGGTTAGGTTAGGTTAAAACACTTTATCCGCTGTGAAATTTCATTTCCCTGTTTCAAACGGTTACACAATGTTCGTTAAAGTTAGTGTTCCCTACGTTATTTTAACGTTTTTTTTCCTTCTGGTCTTCAAAAAGATCTTATAACTCCGAAAGAGTAAAATTACCGATATTATGAGCAAAATATATATTATAAATTATTAATTAATGTTACTGCCTATATTAGACAATATTAAAAAATCGGCTACACCAATATTTTTTCGAATAAAAATATAAAATAAATCTTTTAAAATATTTGCACAATTCTTTCACACTAGGGTACATTTATTTTATATACAAATAAAATAATGTGTATGAAAAATATTATGCTTTTTTACTTTCAAGGTTTTTAATGTAACATAAATTTACAGTAACGAATATCTTGAGATTTGAGGAATATTAACATTTGCAAAATAATTAACACTTGCAATATCTAGTAATGTAATATAAGATAATTAGGATTATGACGTATTTACGAGTATAATATCGTCATATTTATAATATGACGTAATAGAAATATCTAGTTAGAAGATACAGAAAAAAATGACAAAATAATCAGTACACGCAGCTTTCTCGCCGACGTGATGGAAGCGATTTTACCAAATTATATTTCTTTATCTAACATTTTTGAAATTTTGAATTCACCAAAAATTAAAAATGCTAATTTATGTAATGTTGAATGTTGTTTGTGAAATTATATATATATATATATATATGTGTGTGTGTGTGTGTGTGTGTGTGTGTGTGTGTGTGTGTGTGTGTGTGTGTGTGTTTACGCGCGTGTGTGTGTGTGTGTGTGTGTGTGTGCGCGCGCGCGTGTGTGAGTGCGTGAGTGTGTGTGTGTGTGTGTGTGTGTGTGTGTGTGTGTGTGTGTGTGTGTGTGTGTGTGTGTGTGTGTGTGTGTAACTTTAACGGCCCTCTCAAAAAGTCATCTAAATCACGGTAACGATCGGTGTTAATTCTAAGATCACAGCTCTGAGTTATACCATGACGGTCATTTTTCCAATGACACTTTGCTAAAAAGTTTTAAATTCAGTCGACAATATAGCTTAATAGCACTCAAAGAAACTGGTTTGTACCAGTTATCACATGCACTCTCTAAATCCCATGTGTGGTGCTTTTAATAAGCAAATAGCATTATCTGAGATGTTCGAATTCAACCAAATTACGAAAACATCTAACGGCTTACTGAGACATTGTGAACGAAACGATTTTACTTAAAACAATTAATAAAATTAATTCTTTGTTCACTTTTATCTGTGAACTCAATGCAGACACTATTAATTAACAATTAAAGGCTGTAAAGATTTACCGGTATTTTTGTGTCAATTTCACGTCCTGCAATTCTGGGAAACCGTTTCCGACCACGAAATTGATTTCAGGCTACTGTGCACGCCCTGATGTGACCGACATACTGGATAACCAATTTCCTGAATTCAGTTTAATCGCAATTCCCCAGCACAAAGCAAGCCCACAGGGGGTTTTGTATAATCGGCACAACAGAATTTGCTTTTAAATCTACAAATTTTGTAGTAAAAAAAGTTACCGTTCGCCAGTAAATAACAAATTTGGCACGGTAAAAAGAATTTTTTATATACAAATAAAATAATGTGTATGAAAAATATTATGCTTTTTTACTTTCAAGGATTTTAATGTAACATAAATTTACAGTAACGAATATCTTGAGATCTGAGGAATATTAAGATTTGCAAAATAATTAACACTTGCAATATCTAGTAATGTAATGTAATATAAGATAATTAGGATTATGACGTATTTTCCGCCTCGTAAAGGCTACCGCAGTTTCGAAACCTTACTGTTTCATCTTCAGGCCGTAATACAAAATGTCAAATCCCTCTGTCGACTTTAACGACTTCCGGATGAGTTCGGAATTTAACGACATACCAGTTGTACGTATCATTTGGCCAAATCAAATTTTATCGTGTGTATTTTAATCGTGTAATTATGTTTAGTGTTCGTTTTCAATGTTTTGTTTAACTTTGTGACGACCTCGAAAGAGGGATTTGACATTACAGCCTGAAGATGAAATAGTAAAGTTTCGAAACGCGGTAGCCTTTAAGAGGTGAGTAAATAGTCATCTAGACCGAAAAAATAAATCATAATCATAATTATTAAAATGTGGTCCGGTGGCTATGTTGCAATCATGATAAGATATTTAATTATATCACACTATTTAAACCATATTGTTGTAATAAAACAGAACCAATGCACATTTTATTGTCCGTGATCTTCCATGTACGCTCATTTTTCAATGTGAATTGCTAAAACGTTGCTCAAAATGTGGTGTTAAAATCGTATTGATCCATTTATTATAATATTCCCACTCGTTTAAGTCTCCATTTAAATCAATCATTTCGTCACTGGAATAATGTTCATTAAACTAAAATTTTAAGCCATATTTTTCCCTCTATATATTTTTTTGGATTACGATAAATTTCTCATTTTAAAACTATAAACTGTGGGTGGCTCTTGGCCTTTAAATTGTTTAAACTTTTCGATTATTTTAAATTTTAAATACAAAATACGTAATATTTTTCCAGTTCGATAACGTGAATAATTTATGTAAGAATATCGCATAATCATTTCTTATGGTGACAAAACCATACAATAATAAATCGATCATAATTTTACTACAAAACAAAGAAATAAAGTGATTAATTTAACCCATTGCCTTGTAAAACGTGAACATAATGGCTTACAGATTGGCCCGATGGCCGGGCAAGGCTCAATGACGCGAGTTTTCGTAGATTTAATTACGTTAACTAAATATTGCTGACTACGTTTTTTTAACTTTTCTCAACTTGCAATAACCTACTTCAAGACTTTAAAAGTGATGTTTCTGGCTTCGTTATAATTACATAGAAATATTCAAGAAAATTAAATAATACCCACGTGAAGGTTATTTGCAGAAATAATAGCAACATTATATTTCTTAGAAAACAAACATAAGCTTGTTTTTATAAGTTTAGTAAGCAAATATCTTTATAAACTGGAAACTATTTTCTTGTAAAACATCTCAAACAACGATTGAGGGACAATTTTTAAATTCTATCAAAAATATTCCTTATTATTAAAAATAAATAACCTTTTTTACTTTCTTTTACGTCTTATCAGTTAAAAATAAATACAGTTAATCCATTGCATTCATTGCAGTTGACGTCATTGTGTATATATATATACATAGATATTTGAACGCGTGGGAAAGAACAGTGCGTCGCATATTGTTTGAAGTTGGATTACAGATATATTGCTGATGTATCTGGTACATTTTCGAGAACGACTGAGTGCTATTATTGGATAAAGCGATGAAAGTTTGTTTTGTGCAATATACTTTACACACAAGTATATATATTTATAAACACCATTTGTGTGATTGATTTTAAGGAAACGGTATAATAAATTTTTGTTATTTTCAAATATATTAAATTTTTAATTAGTAATTTTTTTTATTAATATTTAGCTAAGTTAAAACTGGTAAATACTACTCCGTTAACAAAACACTTTAAAATTATTATATTAGAATAACATAATGTTTAAACACTGTAAAAACACTTTGTTTAGGCCTAGAAGGCGTGTCCGACGAAGGGATACTCGCTTTTTAATTTCCATCTACTCTTTATCCCTTATTTTTTGTAAAATTATATATACTTTTTAGAAAGTTTATTACAAATGATGTATAAAAATTTCAACGCATGGTTTCTATAGGAAAAAATGGCAGAAACAAAAAAATATACATTTCAATGCCACTATATTTTTAAGCATTTTAATTTTGTTGGTTTAAATAATTGTTGTACAGTTGTTCGATTCAAATAAAAAAAACAGCTGTTTGCTTTAAATTAAAAACAACAATGAAATTAGAACAGGCATTTATAACCTTATAACCACCTTCAAGTGTGTTGGTTGATCGTGGAATTCAGTTTTCGGAATGGTCTCTTGATTTAACTGTGTAACTTTCTCATAAAAAGTTATTTAAAGTAGCAATCGTACACTCATAGTTTCAAAAATGACAAGGATTTAAAGAGGAAAAAGAGAATTCTCTTCGGATCACACATAATTACTTTACAAGAGGGTGCGAATCATTATTATGAGTTTGTGTGTGTCATTATAAAATGGATTTTAGTTCAAGATAATTTACTTTTTATTCTTTATTTTCATTTTTTCTGAAAACAAGTAATTAGTTTTTAGTTTGTTCTACAAGAAAATTGTGTTTGTACCAAACTTTCTCATCCAATAAAGTGAAGTTTCTGCATTTATAACTAAGCAATTAATCAATCAAACAAAATCAAAGTTCTGCATCTCTTCTTGGGACACCCAATATAACTTTTGTATAACATTTTCTTCAACTTTGATAGGATCCTTTGGAAGAAATATATTTTAAATTTACAAAAAAAAATAGGTAAGTTGTTTACAAATATTTATTATGTATTTATTAACATTCATTATTATAACTTGCCAAATATGTTATGTTATGTTATGTTATTGAAAATGTATTCTCTTATGAAATAAATGTAATATTCTTTCATTAAAAAGTAATTAAAATATGCCATTTTTAATCTTTCTATGTTGCAAATGTTTATTTTGATTTTTTTAAGCCATGTTGATCATATGTAAACTTCTCTATATTCATATTAATATTTCTTTCGGTAAAATTTATATTTGTCACATTACATAATGGTAGTAGTATCTGTATCTGCATAAATTACAAAAACTAAAAATTTAGTTTCTTTATATTTACCAAGTGTAATATGTTATTTCAAAAGAGCATTGTTACGCGTTTCACAGATTTATATTTGTTCATAATCCCATGGAACTGCATAAATACCCAGACTGCGGTAACAAATCAAATATCTGCTTATTGTCACTGTTTGTAAATGTACTATCCCACTGCTGAGGAAGCCGCTCAAACTCAAAGTAGAGAATGAATGTCAGGAGAAACACATAATATTTGTATACCCAAAACTTTTACTTTGTAATATTTATAAGTGGAAGTTTAAAAATTGGGTTTAAATTAATTGTTAAATTTAAAAATTGATTTAAAAATTGTTGTTATGCTTTTTTTTGACATGAATTAGTTTAAAATTAACAACTCCAAAAATTTTAAAGCGTACAAGATTTTTTTTAATTTGTATAAATGAATTTCGTTTCCAAATGTTAATCAAATTATTATTAAACTATTGATAAATTACCGATTTTTTTAAGATCTGTTATTAAATATTTTTTTTTCACAATTACTAAACCGGAATAAAATTATGGTGTTAAACTATATAGGTATATATTTAAAATACTGAGTTTTAAATTATTTTAATAAAAACAATCGGTTTAAAAATCGATTTTTTTAAACTATTCGAATTCTTTTCATCAAATTTGGCTTAAAGTTAGTCTCAAAAATAAACACATGATTATCTCTTTTGAAAACTCCTGTTCAATATAATCAAACAATCGGTACAAAAACATCAAAATTGATTCATCAGATACATGTTAGTAATTTGGATACATATGCCTAATTTGTAAAAATTCTTAACACAATTCCGTGACACAAATTCACAGTAAGATGTAAACTGGTTTGTGATTATATCAAAAATAACTGAGAACGCAACTTCAACCTGAACGTATCTGACTGTTTCTTTTGTCTTTATTTCAGTAAGTCTTAAAATAATAAGTCAAATGATATAATTTAACTGATACAGGGAAAATACGCGCATTTTCCAGTTAAGGGTGATTTTTATGGAATTTCTTTTAAAACTATATTCTAAGTACTATTAACGAACTCACTAGATATAAACTGAATTTATTATAATAGGCGTCGACGTTTTACGATAATGACGTAAACCGTTAACTTTGTTATTAATGGACTTAAGCTTTGAAACTTGGCTTACTTGCGCTGCTCACATTAGTAAACTTGAATTACCGAAATCCAAAGTACAGCCCTTGTGAGACCCTTTTGGTGCTCACTAAAGTCTGATTAAAAGGGAATAAAACACTGCTGTAACCCCAAAGGGAACTTTGTTTAGTGTGTTTTCACAATCTTTCAATAGTATCATAAGTAACATCTTCCCAGTTAAAGTCTACATAAATTAATATATATTAAATTTAATTTAAATTCTAATTTATTCTGATCAGGTGGCCCGTGTGACATTTAGCCCTATGAAAGTTCTAAGTAAACACAGCCGTTTAAATAAGAGTAATCGTTAGGGTGAGCGCGGTAGTTGGAAGGAAGAGAAAACAGGTTTTAAAAAAATTAATCGAAAAGCGATCGGTTTGATATAATAATCACAAATTTATGAGTCATTGTAGTATATACATTTCAATACAGATAATTGTTTTAAATTAGTAAATATTTTACAGGGTATTATACAATACAGTTTCAATGTAATACAGGGTATTACAGGTATTATACAATACCTCGTTGTAAACGATATTTGATGTAAGAATGTAATCTTCTGGTACTTTTTGTATTTCATTTTCTTTAATGGATACAAACATGTTAGTTGATTTAGTTACCCTATATACTATTATCCGTGAGTAAAGACGGAATTTGGTAAATACAATCCTGCTCTTTGCAGTTTTTGTTCTTGTAACTTATTTGTAGTGATAACAAACGCAATTTTAATAGGTTTTCAAGTCAATTTAAAAGGCATCAGATGGTGTTAAGTTTATCCGTGGTGTTACTACAGTTTTCCCGGTGTCAATCAACTGAGCGTTAATTGTGAATTCATTGAGTATAATTATGAATATAAAAAACCGACAGTTAGGGGACTGTCAGTAGCGCCACATAACCTATAAGTTAACTTGATACTTAACTTATAACAGGTTTTTGAAATTATTGAAATTATTATCATTAATAAAACAAGGTATCAACCTTTTTTCTGGTACGTTGTTGTTGTACCAAATTTTCAGACTTATTAAAAGTATTGACTTTTAAGTAAATACTGAAATAGTTTTAAGCACGTTATGCAAAAAATGTGTCATTTGTAAAAAATCGAGTGTCTATTAAAGATCAATAAATTAGTTTCGTAAAATATACAAAATATTGTCTGATTTGTGATGCCGCGCATGCGCATCCAAGATTACGTTTTTCCTATGACAGTTAAAAGTGTCTTTTATGTTAAAATTTTCCACAAACAGTACGTTTTAGCGCAAAATAGTTTTTCAATATCAGAAGCCGGTTTAAAGGTTTTTCTAAAGATACCTCATTTATGCCTGTACGAATAGTATGTGCTGAGGAAAAGGTATGTTGACTCGATATATAATATATATGATCTAAATTGACCATATTTTCAAAAAAGGTAAAAGATATAAAAATCATTATTATAGGAAATTTTCTTATGTTACAAAAGCGAGACAATTGCGTGCTGTAAATATGTATTTAGTGTAAATGTATTTGTAAACTGCAAAAATGTATTTAAAACGTTTTAAGAGTTGCAATGTAGGTGATACATGTGACATTTCATGTAAATCGGTCTGTGTGGTGTGCACACAGTCGTACATACATTCAAGTAAAAACCACTTTTTTGACAATGATAAATTTATAAATCTCTTCCCGCACAACGTTCAGGAAAGGAAATAAAATGGCTCTTTTTAATTCTTTTTACG
>CM040190.1:74634853-74727353 GCA_022606455.1 Callitettix versicolor
TAAGTACAGACAGGTAAAAGCTATCTTTTAAGAGTCATGAAACTTAAAAACTGATAGATCCTTTAAAATTTCAAGAGCAATTGTTTTCAAAATCACTAAATTTTTGTTTGCTTAGTAAAAAAGTAATATTTTATTAATTTTAAAATGGTGAATTCAAAAGGTTTCGAATGAACCTTATTAAAATTAATAATACGCGTAATTTAATAATCGGTATTTTAAAACGATATCTGAAAAACGATATTAACGACATTTAAAACGCACACGCAACACATTAATTACTCATTACAACTAGTATGTTTATATTAACTCTGTTAAACAATGTCAAACATATTTTAACGTTTTGTTTGTCATGAAAAAACAATGATAAAAAACATTTAACACGTGGTTGAGTTGTTTCATCACGGTTATTAAAACAAACACTTTTTATTTTTTAAAGGAATAATTTTGTCTTTACTCCCTTTAAAATAACTTGAGAAATATAAAGTGCAAAAATAAAATATTATTAATTAAGCGTATTAGATATGACATTATATTCGCGGTCGATGTTTTATTGTTTTTTGTTTGAAAATCGACAAAACCAATAAACGTTTTGCCGTGACAACTTTCAAGGGAATGTTCACAGAATGTAGGAATTACAAACATTTCTTAGTACACTATAAAAATATTTTATTGTTTTGAGAAAACACATTCTGTTGTTAAAAAAAACAACCGATCCGATCTGGACGAAATGTGCGACTGCAGGAAAACATATCACAACAGATTTAACAATTTATAACAGTGAAATATTTTGAGAAGAAGCCTTCGTTATTTTAGGCTTCTTGTGAGGGAAACAGTTTGCACCAATTATATCCCTTATTAAAAAGTTTTTATTTAAAAAAACTTGTAACTGATTTCATTACGTAGTAAGCTATAGTGTGACTTTATAAAATATGGCTCGATAAAATATTACTCGAAAGCTTGTTTATAAAGTAACTGATTAAAGAATAATAACGACATATTATAACTGCATATTATTTTTTAAGATAGTTAAAAAATAATAGCTTAAACAAATATATTAATCGGCGAAAGTCGATTGAAAAATGCATCCATTCAAAAATCTCATAAAATTTAAATTTTGTTTGAGAATCATATTTTCATCATTGCATTCAGTCATGAAATACAAAAAATTGTAATTAAATTTTTAATTCCGGTTAAAAGTTTCAAAATGCTTTCAATAGGCATTATACTGTTTTCAAGACTTTTCCTTCAATTTGTTGAACCGATAAATAGAGATACTGTATATTTCTCGGTAAAAAGAACTGTCTATTAACAAAACGTAAGGCGGGTGCTGGGTTCGATTTTTGCGTTTTGAAATTTTTAAATGTTTTAAATGTAGTTAATATTTAGAAATTCTTTTTCATCGCTTTAGAAAAACAGTAGCTTTTGACGAAAGTTGGCGAATTTCTATTTGATAATGACCTATTACAGCTATATGACCCACTTTCAGGATCTTGACATGAAAGACCCTCTAGAACATTTTCGGTTAGCACTTACATAATAAATTATAAATTTATTCGATTTTAAGTATAAATTTGTGTGTGTGTTTTAGTTCTTATTTCAGTTCCGATTTTTTTCAAATTAGTCATTAAAATCGATTTGTGTATTTCTTTAAAAAATTTCGTTATTCATCAATATCTGTTTAACCGTTTCAAAATGGCGGTCAAACCAAAACGATCGTTCCATATGGCGAAAAAATTATAGTTTTTTTATGATTTTTCACTTTTCTTGAAATTATGATTTTACTGCGTTAAAATCTGCATTCAATGTAAAATTTCTTAATTTATTTTTTTTTTTTAACATAATTATAATGTACTTAAATTTGAAAGTGTTATTTCTGCAGATTGTAAGATTAATTATGTTGGTGTTATGAAAATCGTATTTTCAAAACGTAAAGAAATCAAAGAAATATTTTGATCTTTTCATATTTTTTTATTATTATGTTTAATTATGTCAGCGAGACGTTAATTACAGATGCTTGTGCGATTATTAATATTTTCGGATACTATCAAAGCGGCCAAGGTAGTATTACTTTCGAGCAGAACAGTACCATACTGTATATTATATAACAATTTTATCGAATTGAATCAGGCCACACTATCGCCCCAGCTGTTGCTCTACGTTGACAGACATAACGTCAAGTTTGATTGCAAGCATGAAATGTCACTCCTCGTTATATATAAACCAGAAACGACGTCACTGGAAACTTCATAACACAGCCATATTTAATTTTTCTCTCCATCTGTTGCAAGTTTCTAGATAAATCTATTTCAGACTTCCGTTCGAACATTACTTGCACTGGGAAGTGAGTTGAAAAATTACCTTCCGTTTCATTTGTAAATTGCTCTAAGTAAAGTAACGAGATCTTTGATAAATACTTAAATTCTTTCTTCAAAAGTATTTACAGTATTTGTTGAATTAATTAATCATACACTTTTAATTTTTATTTAAGTAAAGCGTTTAGTTTTTATTATAAATTTGCTTAAAATAAACTATAAATCAAAGAAGTCCCTACAAATATCTACATGTAATCTCTCTTTGCCTGATATATTTTTTTTCTTATAATACAACATAAAATTCTTGTTTTAAACTTTTTAGATCAGTGGGTCAAAAGTTGCCAAATATTACAAAATCACGTAGGACATTTTAATAATAAAAAATAACGCAAACACATTACACAAAGTAGACCCATTAATTTTGTTTCTTCAAAATACCTAATACAAAAATTGTATTATTTGAAATTATAAAAATTGCCCTGATATTAATTAACCAAATCAGTCGAATCTAAGTAATTAAAGAAGATCACCTACATCAATGTACTATGAATTGAAATAAAAGAAATTTAAAATTCGAGAGCAGAAAAAGCTAACCACAAAAGTAATCAGGCTATATTTTCGATTTCTTTATTTGCTCGGCACCAAAAACGTATTCATTTCAAAATTATTACTCCGACTTCATTTATGTATCTGAATTATGTAATTTTATACAATCAAAATTCAACCAAAATCTTGTAAAAATATATTCATTAACTATCTAAACTTACGATTTTTTTGTAGTCTCGAACCACCAAAACTTTGTATATATAGCAAAACATATATTTTTTAAGTACGTATAGAATAAACTAGGAAAATTTGGTTTAAAAAACATTTCTAACAAAAAAAATTAATTTTGTTTGAAAAATTGAATGATACTTAGACGTTATTTGAAAATTATATTTAAGTGTTAAATTTCATCAAAATTATTCAAAAGTTTTTACTTATATACATAAAATATTAACAGACTAACATACATATCTATGTAACAACCACTTTTTAGAACTCAGAGACTTTACATAAATATCAACATCTTTTTTCCAAAATCACAATACTTTCTTTAAACATATAGTAGAAAATAAAAAGCAGCTGCTTTCAAATTTGTATTTTGATGCAAACCGCACTATTTTTATAACAATTATATTTAAGTGTTTTTAGATATTAGTCGCTATATTTTAAGAAACTTCGGTTCACAAACTATTGGAAAGAAATTAAAATTTGATCCGATATCTCAAAATTAGCAAAGATTTTGCTGAAATTATTATTATCACGCTTGTAGTTTGACGTATTACACTCAAGTCACTGTATAAAATTTCAAGTCATGGTTTATTATAACAACTGAATAGAAATCAAACTGTAAATGCCGGAATTAAAACAGAGTTCATTATTTCCGGCTCCCAAGTCCAAAACTAATTAGCGAAAACATGAGGCTTGGTTTTCAGTGGTTATAAAGGTACAATAATATCAATGTTCGCTTAGAAAGCAGAAATATAATTGGTCTGTTATAATAAAGGAAAATTGTTTAAAGGTTTTAACACAAATAAAACCACGACTGAATTCATTTTCAATAATTCAAGAAAAATACTTTGTGTTAATGAATTTAAAACATAATAAAATAGCGCGTGTCACCAGATTAATACGTGTCGTTAATATTATTGAAAAACTTTTGGCTTGTGTTATATCGAACAAGCAATATATAATCGAATGATCTATAGATAACTTAGAAAGATCGATAACGTAATAATACAGGCAGATCATAGTGTGGCACTGTAAGCTTCTACAGGCTTGTTTATTTACAGCTGCATAGCAATAATTAATAAGAAAATTAAACAAAACCATAATATGACATAATAATTACGTATTACACTTGTAATACACGATCAAAAACAGTGTCGTTTTTGTAATCACTGTTTTTGTTTGTATTACAAGTGATTTTGTAATACACATTAAATTACAAAAACACCTGACCAAATATCTAAAATGTATCAATTCAAAAACATATACATATTTCTTGTACAAGATATTTTAGTTTAATCCAGATTATAATATTTACAATATTTACAGTTGTGGTTCTGTTTTTCTTATAAAAAAATTATCTTCAACGTGACTTCAATTTTGTCTGCCTTTACCCATCACTTCTAACAACATGTCTATCACATTTCATGAGACTATACAAATTGACCAATTTAGATGAAATGATTAATTTTTTAATAATATTTCTTAATTCTTTTTCAGATAAAACGTCCTTACAAGTTAACGAAAATCGAATTTCATTTAAATCGGTTACAACGTTTTAACGTAATTATACTTGAATGTAATCCTTGAATATGTGAACAAAACTATGATAGAACTAGATTTTTTTGTAAATTTAATGTGAGAAAGTCTGTGCATCAATGCATCATTTATCAATAATTATTATAAACATTATTATTAAATCACTGACTAATTTATGATAGTCATTTATTAGATTATTATTAATATTATCTGATTTTAATTATCATTTTCTTACAATTCTGCCTTGTTGGCAAACCATGTTATTACCTTTATTGCTATTGTAGGTCAAAACTCATATTTTCGTTAATTAGTTTTACAGTTTGGATCTAGGCAACCGGAAGTAATGACCCAGATGTTTCCGGATGCTAGGCATTGTCTAACAGTATCCAATACGCTGATTTAATATTATGGTTATTGCGTAAGGGATGCATCCAACCTTATAATCCTCGTAATATGGGTAGCTTGATAGTGAACAATACCGCTTCAATTTACGAATACATAACTGAACCTTTTCTCTACTTTTGCATGCAAAAAATAATCTTTTAAAATAATGTTTTGAAATGTAAAATAGGTTGTCTCTGTTTTACAGAAGTAATTAGTGGGCTAATAAAATAGTAAAATTATTTAACCAACACCGTGCGGAGAGGTAAATATTTTATGGTATTTCTTCTCTTTGTACGTATAGCTACTTAAAAATGAAAAATACTCAATTAAAAAGAAATAGGCAAACAATAAAGGCACCTTATAAAACTCATAACAAAACTAAATGTAAGCAAACCAGAAGGGAGATAAAAGACATAATAAAAAAGAAAGAACACACAACAGTAAGCAAGCAAAAATCAGATTTATTTTTCAAAAGCTAGGGAAACAAACATCATGATAGTCGTTCTGACACACTTATTACTACATACATACAAGCAACCATAAGTACATTAAAACTTTACCCACATGACTTTAAAAGTAATAAACAACAAGAGAGTAAATCCAGCAAAATAAGGAAATGAAAATAGGAAAACAGATCTCATTTCAATTTTTTTACAGGAATAAATGCAACTATTTTTTTAATTTATATTTTTAATGAACTCTTAATATTTTGATAAATAACATTTAAGACATTTAGAGCCTAACAGTCTATGTTTTTGAAAACAGTGTATTTTGTTTGGGAATTTTAAGTGATTAGCATTTTTAGTTTTATAAAATGCATCGTTTACAATTATTTTGAAAAGTATTGAGAGAATTATAAAAGTATATTTAATTGTTTGTGTTATATTTCGGAGTTAAGTAAAAGTGAAAACCAAACAAGAGATGTGTTGATAAAAGTGGTTCATTTTAGGTAATGCTACTGTCAATCTTACTTTGTTTACGAAACTGCTGACAGCTGCTTATAAGGCAAAACAGGATCAAACGGATTTGCAAATGTCGTCAATTTTATCCTCATAAATGTTACTTAGAACTGAATGAAAATTCTTTGATCACTGGTCTACATTTTTATCAAATCAAAGAGTTACCGTATACGAATTAATCTTCAACATTTATTTTAAAAGATGAGTTTTCCTTTATTATGGAGGATTTTTATTTGTCACAATTATCACTATTGTTTTTCTTTTGAATATGCATTTTTTTAAATGTGATTTATTTGAAGGTTTGATTGTTATTAGTACGTACTAAATAGTAATTGAAATATAATAATATTTTTTGTTGCATTATTTATTTGTCATATATCATTTTTTATTTTTTTCCTTTTCTTTCTACTTTTTCCCCTCTGGAAATTTTGCAAGACCAGAATGTGACTAGAACCTTTTTCTACGTTTTTCCACGTTCCGCTTGTCTGCAGATGCACTAAACAAATTTGTAAAGAACTGTTTTACCGCTAATCTTATTTTCGTCAATTCTGATAAAAGGTGGATGATACCTTTAATTACATCATTAGTAGGGCAAACAAATACGCTTAAAACATTGGCGTAATTATTAAAAAATCAATATTGTCGACGAAGGACACCCACTGAAAGCTACTGATAGATTTTAAAATAAATTGTTATATTTGTAGATCACTCTGAAAATGTAATTGAATTTGTTACAAAAAACAGACATAAACCAAAGTCTCCAGAATTGATTGTTTTTTACACATCCGCAGGTCTAATTATTGATGATCTATTTGATGTATTTTTAGTTGGCAATTTATTCCTTCAAATAAATATTTACTTAGGGTTACAACAGGAAATATTGATTTAATAATAAGTGTCAACTATCCTCGTATCTCTAACTTTTCTCGTATCTGGTGTTCCAACAGGTAGGCGTTACGCCTATCGGTATTCCACCATACTGCGCTTGATCTAGTGGACAGTAATAATCTATTTTAGACCAGAGATTTCGAGTTAAATATATTGTAAGAAAAGTGCTGCACGGTAGCTAGGTTTTCTCCCATACCATTTTTTGAAGGATCACACGAAAAGTAAAATTTAGTCAGGAAAACCCGCTCCTTAGAAAAAACATCAGCATATCATATACGTATGCAATTAAATCACTCCAGAGTTGTGTAGGGTACAAATTTCATTAATGTATTAAAAGTTGTTTATTTATTTAAATTCAAAAATTATTTAAAAATTTAAAAATCAAGTTATTCAACATATAAATACCACATTACGTGCCGCTCTGTTACTTCGTGAACAACAAAAAACAAGACAAACTCAACTTCTGTTGGGGTTATTTTTTTTTACTTCCAAAGAGTGATTTTCTAAATTTCAGACTTTGGCTATATAATCAACATCAATATATAAAACAATTTTACAAAAACTGACAAGACAATTTTAATATATGGGTCAGTTTTTTTCAATAACGTTTGAAACAATTTTTAAACAAAAACCATTTAAATACAAAATCCCACAGCTTTAAAAGCACTTTGAATTGAGTCCTCGCCTCTATTCCATTACCTCGCTAAGTAAGTAATTTTATTTACGAGCAGGTCTGAAAAATGTGTAACTAATATTATTTTTATTTTTGTGAATTTGTTTTATATTAAGCCCTATAAGCCTACTTCCATTTAAAATTTTTCTTTAAGAAATTAAAGCAAAATAACCTAACCTAACCAAGAGAACAAAATAATGTCTGTTTTTCTCAGTATATAGACTATGGTAGGTCATTTCAAAAAAAACATTGGATTGTGCAGAAACTTTCATTTTTCATGATTTTTTCGTTTAGATTCAAAACATGTCTTTCATCCCTGTATAATGTCCCTATATGTCACAAAAATGAAGTTGCAACCAAATTTGCCGATTTTGAGAAATTCGTTTTTTAAAAATTGTAGTTGAAAATGTTTCTTTGATTTTTATAATTTCCAAACTGCTATTGATTGATCCATTAATTTGAACAATCCTTGTTATATTTAAATTTAATATTGTAAGATGTAAGAGCGTCATTCTTATATTTTCGCTATATGAGGTTTGTTAAAAATATTTTAATGTGTGCCTACTTCAATTAGATTTTGGAATGTTTACGCCTTATGTATTATCTAAATACAATTGTAAGCTAAAAAAACATAAAAGAAAAAAATACAAAAAAGTAGAACTGTATTGTAATACAGGCTATGTATGTTTAAGTTACCATACAGGCTATGTATGTTTAAGTTACCATACAGGCTATGTATGTTTAAGTTACCATACAGGCTATGTATGTTTAAGTTACCATACAGGCTATGTATGTTTAAGTTACCATATTGATGAAACTGTTTTAAATGCTAACATCATCTCATTTTATTACAGTCGAGCTTCACATTCTTCAATACGTGAATGGTTTCATGCTCTGTTTGATCTGTCCTTAAAACATTGCATTATAAAATTTTCATTAACTTTATTTTTTTTCAATAACTAAAAAATGTATTTTATTTCATATTATTTTTACTGATCGATGTTAAACGGTAAGAGAGCAATATGTATAAAATCAAAATGTAGTTTTTAATGGGCGTATTCCTTTTAATTTTTTTTTCGCGAAAGAAAGAGATAGGGAGAGGGGAGCGAGAGAAAGAGAAGGAGCAGACAGACAGACAGATAAAGAGAAAGTCTTGTGTCACTCTGCATGTAGTTGAGGAGTAGCAAAATTTACCAGTTTAATCGTTTTTCATACAGATGTAGGTTTGATAACATTTTAGTATTTCTTTTTTTTGTTTTGAAAACTTTTATGCTTCAGAATACTTTTTTTGTTCGAACCCCTAAATATTTAAGAAAAATCGGGTTTTCCCAAAATAAGCTTTTACAATTTCAATCAATTTTCATGTAAATTTTGTGTGTATATATATATATATATATATATATATATATATATATATATATATATATATATATATATATATATATAGCATAATTGAAAGAGAGAAAGTTTGTGTAGTAATACTTTTGCACCACTTGCATCATGTCGGATTCATCACAACAATATTAACAGGAACGTCAATTTTTCGTGTCTCGTATTTCACGTAATTCAATTTTAAAGGTCAGGAAGTGACTACGTAGAGCTATTTAGACAAATAAATTGCTTCTTCATCTTCTAAATGTGGTTTGCACTACTTGATGACAAACAAACCGACATACTTTTACAATTTAACGGAGTAAATGTTTCTTAGTGATGATGTTACGACCGACTTTCACGCTGAGAAACAGTAATACACATTTCATTACTTACAATGTGTTCTAAGACCCTAGATGCAGTGTAAACAGCAAACATAAAGCATAAAACTTAATTCATTTAGAGAAAATAGTTTAGGAAACTGCAGTAGCACCTGTATCTGTGACGTCACGGTTGCTAGGCAACAGGGGACTATCTATCCTGTCCCTAAGCTGTGCATCTTTCTACCGAAATATTACAACATTACTTTTCACTGATTCAAACCAATTGTGCATTTTAAACTAACAATTAGTAAGCCTGTATTTTATTATTTTTATATAAAACGATATTTTTTAAATGTTGCAGTTTCCAAAAATTGGTGTACATTCATTTTCAGTTCAGTAACTTTTATGTTTTTAATTCGTAATTCAATTTTTTTTTTTTTTGTAAAAACCTCTTTTAAAAAAACTAAACATTATTTTTCAGATTTTAAGTATATTCTGTAATTTACGTCACTCTTTAAATGTAATCTATAATTTTCGTTTCATGGAAACGCTACATTTTTTTAATTTCGTTTTTTAGTTTTTCAACTTTGCACTATATTTTATTATACATATAATTCTATCATAAATTTTATCATTAACTTAAAACGTGAAATCTTATTAAAAAAATACTCATTTTGGAATCAATCTATTTACATTATTTTCGAATTTGTGTTTCGATATTTACGTAGGTATAACATTTACATTTTTTTTAAGAGTTGTTGACCCTAATTTAATTAAAATAGTATAAATTTCTCTAAGATTTTTCAATTTATCCATACACTTTTTAAAATTTTTGACAAGTTATATGCGTTATAAAGATAATTTATAAAATGTTCTTTAAATGTAAATTTTAAAACATTTTTTTCATAGCGTAAGTCTTACCGAGATTATGTAAATTCATTTGTTTATTTTTAATTTTATGTATTTTTCTTATTGTTTATCGGGTATTTATTGGGAAACTACAGTTGGACCTGCATCAAAATATAACCCAGTGTCGATTCTGTCTCTAGATCACTTTTGAAATCGGTACTTATTTATTTAAATAAAATTGTATGTTTTACCCTCACGTTCGTGATTTTATACCGACATGCGTAGTTTCAACGTGTTCGGTATGCAGCAAAAACCGTTCAATAGTTCTTTTAAACAGCGGTCGTTCCAAATCGTTTAAAACAATAACGTTTGACCTTACACTACTAAAATAATCTGATTTCAAAATATTAATATTAATATGATGGTAATTTTTTTTGTAAGGTCAAACAAATATTGTTAGAAATTTGTTTTAAGTGTATCAGCGAGACAGCTGCGGAATGTCATTATTATTTTTTAAGTTAAATCCATAATTAACCGAGCAAATCGAGGTGTCTGTTCCAAATCGATTGTTAGGCATTTGGTCTGTGTGTTTGCTGCCACCAAAGAGTTTTGATCAAACGCATTGACCAATTGTTCTTTTCCCATTCATTTACTTTTAAAGATGGCGACCCTTTAATTTATAGACGATGAAATGGAGTTACTATGAACACTGGTTAAACGGCAAGACCTATCATAATTTTGACTTCTTCATGGAGAAAGAGCATAAATTTCCAATAATGTTGTCCAGAAAAAATTTTCCTAAATATTACCATGGAACATTGGCTAGACAATTAATTTGATTTTACTGCTTGGTTTATTGTTTTTTGAAATACTAATTTATTAACATTACACATCTCTCCAACTACTCACTTTTCGATGCAGATTTGTTACCAATTCGATTTTAAAAACGTTCCACTTTGTATCAATAACTGTTTTTGTAAAGATATGTCGCAAGTAGATCCAACTTTTCTCTGCTTGTCCATGGAGTACGAACAGAAAGTTGTAACTGCTTCCCATTTCTAATTAATTACGTAGATAAATTAGTCTATGTAATTTATGTTTGATGTTTATTTTAACTAGCCATGCGTTATTAATGGTGGAGTATTATGTTTATGTAAACATAAAGTAATTAATTACCTTCATAGTTAAATGAAAATTTAATTTAATTGATTTCGCAATTTTAAGGAATAAATAATTTTTAATTAAATCTGCTTATGAATATTTTATCTACTTCTTACCGTTTTCAAAATAATTTTGTATTTTTCCATTTAACCATGTTTAGAAAAAATACTTACCTTAGCAAAATAATCCGTCGATTTTTTTAAAAATACTACAGTTGATACAATAGTATTCATTTAATTTTGATACATATGTACTAGAATTTTTCGAGGAAAACAAATATAGTATATGACAAATTTTTGTTAAATTTAAAACAAATTTAGCAAAATTTAAAAAAATTGAAAATAAATTTAAAATTATTTAACATTTTATCTATGCTTACATTTATAATATTTCTTTATAAATAATGATTTTTTTTTGTAAATAAATCTTTTGAATGTTTTAATAATAAACTTATTGTTCTTGCGAATGCAGACCTAATGTTGTACGCTACAATGAAAACCACAAAACTTCAATCGGCTATTAAATTAATTACAAAGTTGTGAATTTAAAGGTTTACAATTTTGAAGCTATATGACAAATTGTAATAAAATCTACCAAAATAAAGTGAGAGGGCTAATAAACTCGTATATACGTATACGTACGTCATACGTCATATATATCCGTTACATAGTAGGTAATCTAAAGATCAAATGAGACATACACACACACACACACACACACACACACACACACACACACACACACACACACACACACACACACACACACACACACACACACACACACACACACACACACACAATACATGGGTAAATGTATATATGTATAGTGTGTACAGTAATCCTAATTACGAATATATATTACAGACTTTACATTATTTATTGAGTTTATGTAGGAACACACACCAGACCTCTCCAAAAGGTCGTTTTCCCTTCTCACTAGTTTTGACATTTAAATCGGAAAAATCTCTTGATCGTTTACAACTGGTTTAGATTAAATAAAAAAAAAAGGTTTTTCAGAATTGTTTGACATTTTACTTATTTTCATATTTACGGACTTCAACAAAAACGTGTTTTGGAAAATTCATCATTAATAAAAAAATAAGTAAAATACAATTCAAAAGTAATTTTTATGTTACGCAAATAAGTTTCAAAAGGAGCACTTCAATAGTTCGCTACAAGCTGTAAAGTCCGAGCTCGGTGTTTCCGTCTGATCAGGCATCACGGCAATTCAAACGTCCAGAAAATCAGCTGAACAACAAACAATCTATACTGTATGTAAATATTTTACAAACTTTGGTGTTGAATTAAACAGTCAATATTTTTTAATAAATAAATTTATGTAAAAAACAATTAAAAGTCCAAATTGAACAATTCCACATTTAAAATACGCGTATAATTTAAAATGTTGTGATATAATATAGATCAGCTGATAGTTAAACACCATCAACACAATACAACTTTCTCTGTTACGCTAAGTTAATGTTTTAAGTTTGTTATTATTATTATTCTTTATTTGTTTCACCCAACTTTGGGGTACTCCAAATCAATCACTTTTTAATGTTCTGTGCCGTCCTCGTAGCCCAGTATAATAATGATTATTATTATTGTTATTATTTTGTTATTATTATTATTATTATTATTATTATTATTTTTTTTTTTTTTTTTTTTTTTTATTATTATTATTATTATTATTATTTTAATTATTGCATTAATTTACATTTGCGACCACAGCAACTTGAAGTGTTCGTTAGTCTCAACAAATTTCGGTATCTCAAAATCTCTTTTTTTTGTCAAATAACCATAACATAAACGTAAGCATTCCGTCAGTACAAAAGTATACAAATAGTTGTACAAAAGTTATAAAACGAAATTCTTTTTATTACACGTTTACAACACACACACACACACACACACACACACACACACACACACACACACACACACACACACACACACACACACATTTATCAACAAGTATAAACCTGTCAGAAGCCCTTACAAGCAGTACTACGTGCCTGAAAATTTAAAATGACGAATATTTGCAGGCGAGCTGTACACTCTGGAGACCAACCATAAATAAAACTCAAGCAGAAGCTTATATTTTATGGGTATAGTCGCTTTCATATTAAATTGGCACTCGAATCGCCCTGGGGAATTGCATTCAACGCCATTTTCGGCATGATTCTTGTGACCGTGTTTTAGTTGTAATCAAATATTTACAACTGTAACACGTAATGTTGAAAAATAATTTTAATAAATCTTGTATCAGGACATGTATTACATATGAAACATTACAGGCGCTATAACTATTTTAGTTTTTTGTAGTGCTTAAAAACGTGCAGAAAGCCCTTCAGTGGCTCATGATAACGTTAACGCGTTAAAAATTAATTTGAACTTGACATCCTCTAATTCCTTAATTGTGGAAAAAATTACCCAAAGAAATCTCTCCTTGGTCCTGTGTCATGACTTTTTTACACCGACAGTTGCAATACTACATCTTGGTGAGGTCCTCGGCGTGTTCCTTTTCTTTTCCTTGCTGCTTCTACTTTTTTAGTGCCTGGTATTCTCTTCTCAGTACTCCGTCTAACCATTTCCACTTTCTTTGCAGTCTACATCTTAAGTGAAACTTAAAGTGTGGTTTCCCAAAGATCTTGGTTGAACATAACGTAAGGTCACTATATTTTAAAGATCTAATAGAGCGATTTGTAAGCGATTGTGTTTCTTGTAAAAAAAATCCCCTTTATACTACATAAAATTATACTAATGACACTTTGAATCAAATATTTTACCTTTTTGTATTAATTTTAAAGGTTTTTATACATAGTTGTATAAAGGCCTATTTTTCTTTGTTTTTTCGGTTCCTCTTTTGCTGCAGTTTCCCTAACCGGAACAACAGTACTTCACAAATACAAATTTACTTACCAAGAAGCAATAATATCAGGTTCATTAAACCTCTAGAGCAACTAAGTTTAGTTTATCTATGTTTATAATTAATGTATACTACTTTATAACTTTAGCCGAAACCTTTATTTAATGTTTTACCACTAAGTATATGTATTTGTATTTACTTAGCAAGAATCAATAATATCAAGTTCATTAAACCTCTAGAGCAACTAAGTTTAGTTTATCTACGTTTATAATTAATGTATACTACCTTATAACTTTAGCCGAAACCTTTATTTAATGTTTTACCAATAAGTATATGTATTTTTTATAAAATCATTAGCTATAGATATTCAAAAGACCCTAAACCAAAAGATGTTATTAAAACTAATTTTTACTCATAATTGTATGCTGATTTAAAAAACTTCAGTAAAATTTGAACATTTTAAAATTGGTTCAACAATTTTGATAATATTTAGTTCAAATATGAGCAACCAACTTGTGAAATATTAGTCTTCTCCTGAAAAAAATCGAAGAAAAATTTAATTCTATCAAATTCTTTAAAGTCAGTTAACCAGACTTTATCTTTCTAATATGAAAATTAGTAACTATGATAGTCTTATAAATTTCAAATAAAAGAAATTTACAGTTCCGAGATAATAAAAAAACTAAGCTTCAATTAGAGTTTTCAGTTTATTCTTCGACTGTAAGCTTTTTAGAGTTCGCTGATTTGAGTTTGAGTGACTTTATTTACGTTCAACTTTGGAGGAAAACTGATTTTCCGATTACAGAGGTACAAAAATTGGAAAAAATAACAATGTTTTTTATTCAACTTTATTAGAATGTTTTTACAAATATGTATATGAATAATATTTGTGCAAATAATATTGACAAATTAAGCCGACCCGGTTTAATGTTGAAAACTCCTTAGCTGTTTTTTTTCTTCGAAAAACAGCTATGAGATATTTTGTTTATACACTCAAGTACTTTTATACATGAGGAAATTCACTCCTTTTGATTCAGAGACAAAACTACTTTTTTAACTCACATGAAACCTGAAATACATGTATTTCCGTTAAAATCACAAGATTTATTTTTACACGATCAGCTGTATAGAGCACGTGAACAATATAATGAGAAAGTCAAATCACCTTATTTACATTGTGTGTTTACCGAAGCAAATACACGTTACTACGGTAGCTGCCAGCCAAGTCATATATTCAACTTTAATAAAACTTTTCCAAATATATTTTCCATTTCGCATAAGAATCTCTTTATTAGAATTCCTTCTTCAGTTGCAAAGTTGGGTTAGGAATGTTACTGCACAAATATAACTGACAGATTTAGTTCTTTAAATTTAGTTCAAATTAAATTTGACAAACATGAATAACGCTTACAATTCCATAACGTTCTTATGTATCTGTGAATCGTTTGTATTTGAGATTGTGTATATGCATCTGTGATTTGTTCAAGATGTTGAATAACACAATTTGCTTTATTTCATCGATTGGACATGAATTTTGAATCATTTTATTTTAAAATCACTATTTTTAGATAAGTTCGAAATACGATAATTTAGAATAAAAATTCAATAAATCGTTCTTACTTCTTTGTAATATAAATTATGAGAAATCTAATAAAATCAATGTTGAGTTTCTGATAGTTGTACCCGTTTATAATTCTACTAAATTCACAAATGTTTTACTGGTCTGTCCAACCTTATGTTCACATATCTGCAAGCTAACTGGTCTGTTTTAATAATATGTGTCATTTGTACCCTGGGGGAAAGTCTTTGATAACAACAACCTACTTGATGAATGACCCGAAATCATTAAATGAGCACCGATTTATTAGTTATAAGTGAGTGTACTTGGGTTTTACTTTTACATGAAAACAATTGCTTACTGATAATTATTTTAGTGACGAAAAATAATTTAGGCTGACATGGACTTGCTACTAAACACAATTATCAACGTTATGGCCGAAACATGAGACGAAACCGTCTTAGTTTTAGTTAAAGATTGTGCCACGGGAGCTCCACTATCTACCAAGAGACGCAACCATGCACGTAATTGGCTCCCATACATGTCTTGACTCCTGAATCCTTTCAGTTTGCAGAAGATATCTGATGTGAGTGGTCCTCAACAATATTAGCTTTGCAAGTCCCCCAAGTGATAGTCAATAAACTATTTCAGAATAACGTTTACAACATTGTTTTACTTCATCGTTGTGTATAATATAATACGTGATGTAAAAATATTGCACGAACTTTCTTACATTCAATCGTTAGGAATGATGTTTTTTGAAAATGAAAAAAAATTGTGTCATTATTTTCCCAACAAACCGGTTCAGAATCTATCGACAAAAACCAAGGATACAGGCTTAATTTACAAAAAACGATTATATGAGTAACAAAAATGGAATTCGACTTCAAAGTACTATGTGTCATCGCATATCGCTACATAATAAACAAATTGATCAATCCTAATCCCTTTTATCATTTTTCGATTTTGAAAAAAGCAGTTTTTAATCTATTTCGGTTTAGATAAAACTGATTTCCTTAACCACGACCTTGACCACTCTCTTCATTGGAGTAATGACGATTCAAAACAAATCTGTAAGACAAACTCTATTATCACACATCCATAAAATCAAAAGTATTTATACTTGCTCGGAATATAACGTGAATTGTTATTGAATTTTGCGTACATACACTTCAGAGAGTTGGTCAGGATTTTTGATAATTTCAGTCATTAAACCAAAGTAATATATGTTTATTGAACAGATTAATTACTGCAATGCAACTGTATTTGCAGGCCGGAAATAAATTACAGTTCTCTATATGGTTTGCCCGAATTATTTTATTGATCGATCTTTTGTATTCATGCAAAATTCGTTTATATATTGTTTGTTTAATTTAACATAACCTCAAAAATTTCATTGACGTTAACGTTATAAAAAATACTGTAACCAATTACGTTTACTCAGTTTCTGATTCTTTACAATAATTGAAATTTACGGGTTGTAGTATAAAAAATAATAGTAAACATTATCACTAGGATTCACGAACAATAAATTTCTTTTCGTTTCAAATTTGGTACACCGAGACGTTCTGCTCATTTTGAGGACCGCTACTGTCGTTAGTTAAAAAATGGATAAATAGCAAAATGTTTGAACGTTTTGTTATGCTCTTACACAGATAACTTTAACATTATTATTATTATATTTGAACAAAATTTCTTTCAAAAAAGTATACCAAACAACTTATGTTAAATCAAGTTACTACTTTTATAAATCAATTATTGTTTGTGGATGGTACAGCTGCGCACATTTGAAGAGACGGTCATTTTTGAAAACTTCGGGCAGTCATTGTGAGCTGTAATAATATATGCCAATCTAATTATTGTTGCTTACGTTCAGACCGACAATATCTTTGGATTAAAGAAAACACCGCCCTCTTCTCCGCTGTCGTGCAACAACAAAGCATTAATATTCATCGCGACGAGAGCCTAAACGTATTAAGCATATTTTACACCCGGAGAGTTTAAATCCTTAAAAGTGAAGTTTCTAAATGATGGGGCGTTAATGAAAGTCCCAGTACAAACTGTCAAAGGTAATGGAGCAAGCATCTTGCAAACACAACTTTGGGGAGAGTTTCTATATTAGAGGAAACAGGGCGCGCAGATGCGTCGCTTTAGCCTTTGTATATTATACTAATAGCTCTACAATATGCGGCCAGGTTTGCTCCCAACTCAATGATAATCGTGGCACAAAATTTAAACATTAGAATTTTAAAACTTTAAATTATTATAAAAACGATTGTAAGATAAAATTTAAAAAATTATAAGATTTTTATTTGCCGCCATTTTGAAACTTTTAACTAGGTTCGGCTGAATTTTACTTTCAACAAAAATTATTAAAACTGTGAACACTACGGTGTTAAAACACATAAATAAATACATTCATATATATATATATATATATTTATTTATTTATTTATTTATTGTCTCTAATATACGTTCCAAAACATTACGATGAGACTTTATAGGTCGGGATAAGGAAAAAAGAAAAATAAACCTTTTCCGAAAATTTTCGTTTTCCAGATATCCGCCATTTCTATTGTTTTTTTTAGAAAATAACATTATAACTTTCGACATAGAAAGGATATTGAGTTCAGATTTTGTATACACATTTTTTTTGTTACGATTTGTCAATGTATCAAAAATAAAAACTTTGCTTTTCATATTTAAAAAATGAGGTCATTTAAAATACTTAGTACTGATTATCAAGAAAACAATGAACTTTACAAAAAAATACAAGATATAAAAACGTTTTCTTTTTAAATGTAAAATGCAATAGATACATTTTATCTGTTGGTCAAGGAAGAGCCGAATTATTGTCAAAAAATAGGAAACAATATTTTTTCGTACTTCTCTAAAAAAATGTAATTCAAAAATAAATTTTAAAAAATAAATTCAGTTTTTGTCAATAAGCCGATAATTATTTTACTTATAGAGAACACTGAAAAAATAATTCTATTTTTATTTACAAGAGGAAACCTTTTTTTCTAGTTTTTTTTTGGGATATACAATATAAATATTTTGAAAGGGACACCATTTTAAAAATGTGCACAAAAAATTATACAAAACTAGAATTTGTACAACTTTAAAGGGAATATTCTATTTCTTATGATTTTGATTTCTAAATAACCGAGTTTTTTAAATAACTATTTTACAATCTTCTTTTATCCGTTTGTCTATTTCTGCACGTGACAACAACCAAAGAATGAACACTATTGCATTACCCGACTTTAAAAGTGTTCGTGAAATAATACTCCAATATCCTTACCGAAAACTCATGCCCCCACTTATTCAACCCAAAAAAAGGGGGAAGGAGTGTATACTCATGCCGTAGACAGTCGATTCGTTGCTGTCCAGCACCTGATTGGAAATTCTTTCTGGAGCACCAAGTGCTTTCTGACATACATTTAGCCCTAAACTGCTTCCCGGTTTCCAAATCAACCCCGCAGGGGGTGCAGACTAGCTTGCGAACACACTTACACTTACAACACTACACTTACGACTTTTAAACTTTATACTCACACTTGCATTTAGGGAGGCGATAATAGCCTCAATGTGATTTTCGCCTTAAATATAACAAACAAAAAAAAGGTTTCCTAATCGACTGATTAATTAATATATATTCAATTTCCAAAGTTACGAAAAAAAATTAAGTAGTGGGTATCTAGAAAACTAAGCGTTTTCGGAAAAGTTTTAATCTTAATTTTTCCTTTTTCCTGATCCACAATTAAGTGAACAAGTGAACTATATAAATATATAATATATATATATATATATATATATATATATATATATATATATATATATATAATATTCTTCGCGGCTAGAGCCTGAATACCTACACTTCCTTTGTTTGGAGTGCACTTAAGTATATTTTAAAAGTAATCAAAACTAAAAATGAACTGCACAACTTTGTCAAAGCGATGACAGCCAAGACCGATCTACATTAAGTCAAAATTAAGGTCTGTGGAAATGCAGCTTGTTTAGTTTTTAATATAAATAAATAATAACTAAAGGAAAAGTTTAATTAAAGTCAGTATTACAAAGTAGAATTGCGTTTCTCCTGGTAGGGGGAATGAAGGGGCAGTGTAGGCAATCTGGGTACACAGCAAGGCGCACAATAGGCAATCCCGCAACACAGTTCAATGCAATGCGTTCTGCAATAGAAAGTCCGAGGAGCTTAACGCTTGCTTATTGTGTACAAAGGAGACGATGAATATCTCTTTCACTACCTGGAAGTAAAAGTGTTTTCATGCGTTTAAGTGCAGAAAAATTAAACAATTTTCTCACATTCAATATTAACGCATTCAAAACGATTTTAAATGTAGCCAACCACAAACAAGTACTGGTCAATTTAGTTGTAATTGTTCAAAATTTTTTTACTGTCCGTGAGTAAGTCGTAAAAGAAACATAAACCCAAACGTTTTATTTTCTTTCTTATTTTCAGTTTGGTAAAAAACAATAAATTAATTTACTTTAATTTGAATACAAATTTCTTAAATATGAATACATACGTTCAAAAATACAAGATTGAGCCTCTTAGACATTTCTACAAAAAAAACTACTTTTTATCTAACAGGTTTAAAAAACGGAAATCATAAAACGTATATTTGAATTGTTGAGCGAAAATTCAAAAATTAAAACTATTTTTGTTCACTAATAACAAACTGGAAAAAATTGGAAGTAAAAAATGTCCTGAATTGTTTTCCCGAAAATCCAAAAATTAGCACACAAATCGTCTATTTTCAAATATGGTATTACACCAATCACGTTTACCAAGAAACGTTTACCAATCATGCGAAAAATATATCTTCATATTTTGATGGATACATCCGTTTAAAAAAATTGATTTGGAATGTTTGTCCATCTTTGGGTCTGTGTATCTATTTACACTTCTGGAAACCAATTAATTACGTTAATGAATACAGACTATTTTTGTTATGATAATGGCGTGGTTTTAAATTTTTCGAAATGATATCTTGCAAAAACTACAAAGCCGACTGAAATAATATAGCATAAGTATATCTAAGCTAACAGGTTTCCATATAACTAACTAGTCGTTTCAAATTCGTACCATTTGTATACCACTACATATAAAACTGAAAGGTTTCTGTTTGTTCATAATAAATTAAAGGTAATTTAATTAATTAATTAAATTTATTTTGTTGGTAGCACTGCTTTGCTGTCTCCTACAGGAGGGAAAATCAACGCCAATATGAACTACGAGCCAGCACTGAAAGCGACTGTAAAATGTGGATCGAAGCCATCAGAGAAGCAAGGTAGCAGACCAATCTCTTAAAGTTTCGTCAGCCCCTTTCAAGTTCCCAATCATTGAACTTGTTGACATTTTGTTTCTTTTGGTGGCACTTAACAGCCAACTCAGCAGTTCCCGATTTTTCAAACACTAACGTCAAACCTAGCAAAAAAGTTGATTTTTATATTAGATTGTACACCTATGTTGATAAGTAAAGTCAGTTACCGGATATTCAAAATCAAAAATGTTTCTATATTACACTTTTTTAAATCTAATTTCAAATTTGAAAACCCAAGAAAACCCAAATTGGTTTTCGTTAATTTAAATGAGATTTTACCATAACGTATTTAAAAAGTTTTGATAATTTTTAAATCATTGCATGAAATATTTTAAACTAAACATAATTTTGTCGAAACTGTAAATTCGTTTCGACAAAACGTAAATCCAGTATTTGTGTCAAACAGATAAAAAACATTTTCCATCTGAGTTTTAAAAAAATATATTTTGAGGTTTCTAGTCTCAAATAAACCTAATATCTATCAAAACCTCAAGATCAATATTTTGATGATCACAGTATTAAATAATTTTTACAGCGCAGAAATATTACACAAAATTTATTATTTCTTCAAAACTCCGTTTCAGAAGTGACCGGCAAGAAAGGAAAGTTAATCTACTTTCTTGAAATTGTTTCATTAGATTTAGCTCAAACTTTGAACGATTAGAAAACGTCGTTACTCAAATCAGTGTACCGACTTTTATTAAAAGAAATTTTCTGTTTCACAGTAAACAGAAAAAACAAAACGCTACAGCAAGTTTTTCTTTCTACACTGATTTGAGATGTGAAACTTTATTGAACAAATATTAACACACCTATTTTGAGAAACTATCGTTTTTTAGAGATTTCAATAGCTTCAGAATTGTGTCTTGTGACTATTCAAACTATACATTTTATATGAGCACTTGTGCACATTTTAGAAAAAATTGTAATAATTGTTCCAGCCGATTTTGAGAAAATTGTATTTTTTCACAATAAAAAGGCTCCAAAAATTTTGTTTGGAAAATTAAAAAGTGATCTCAAAATGTGGATAAACTACATCTATTTGCTACATTTCACCAGAATCGGTTAATTTAAAAAACTCTTTCAATTACCATGCTTTGTACAAGAAGAAAGTAGATTAAATACGCCTTTTTTCGTGAATCCACCGCCTTACACCACACATTTTGACATCCCCAAGCGCATTTGTTCCCTAGCAACGTTCAGTATTGTCCAAGGTACACCAAACTGTCAGTTTACTAAATCTGTTTTTATAAGAACCACTGATGAGTAAGACTATGTTATTTTATCGAAGCTTCTTGGTTTGGTTACAGTTTCAACAAACTACTTCTGCAGAAAGAAGAATTGGAGCAGAAACACCTTCACCTGCTGCAGATAGTTGAGAGCGAGAAGACAGCCAAATGGCAGTACACGCAACAATGCGAGGAACTAGCGTCGGAAATAAAAAAACTTAGAGCTGAGGTAATTGCAATGTTTGGTCCTTGCATGTAATACATAAATTTTAAATAAAATTTAAATTCATCAGAATCGTTTTCAATTACATCCGATGTACTTGGTCTACATTGCTTGTTTATCTCTACACTCTAAATTTTAAATTCGTTTTGAGGAGATAAATTCCTTTCATTAATTATTGGTATGAAGCTTTTCAAAAAAAACTTTCAAAAGCTGTAGAAATAATTTTCTACTAGAAATGAATCAATATTACTTTGTTTCATTATGTTATTTTTTTGTTTTGGCATCGTAGTTACCTTTAAAACTAAATAACATATTTAAATCTAACAAAAGTATTAACCAGATACTTTTTATACATACGCGTTTTCCGTTACTTCCTTAAAAAATTCTGAATTATAGCAAGGGTTAAATGTCATTCAAAGGGGTGATTTTACGTCATACACGAATATTATTTTATTTCAATGAATTAAAATTTTAAAACTGTACCGCATTAAGGAAGAAAACTTTCATATGACTTACAAAAATTGTTGTAGTTTTAAGAATTTATACGAAGGTTGTTTAAACAGTAATGAAATCAAATTTGATTACACAGAAACAACAAGATTTACAGTCTTTCTCAAAATAGTTACTGCCGCTCTTATATAGACTTTTTCAATGGCGTTTGCCAAATCTTGAATACGAAATCTAGTGTTCCTTGAGTGGAAAGTTGTTTACAAATCGTCTCCGTGGTTTTTATGACCTAGTGGTTTTGTCGAATTTTACTTTGCAAAATCATTTTTGATTTTAGAGAAAAGCCGGAATTATACAAAGCCAAATTAAGTAAAAAGGATGGTCAATAGTAGAAATACCGTTTAGTCTAAAAACTGGCATACACACGTGCCCTTGCATTGTCGCAGTGTTTTTTCGGTAATATTGCGTAATCATACACAACACTGAGAATGAGAAACAACATGATAATATTCAAAACCTTGATTTGCAAAAAGGTTATCAAGCTGTTTACCACCATCAAACAATTTTAGTTTTTTTAGAATTGTTCAGTTTGAGGTGTTCCATTGTGAACTCTGTTGTTTCATTTGTGAGCCATAGACTCATCTACTGTGGCAATAATTTTGACAAAAATTTCCCCGTATTTTTGCCGCCGTTTTTGAGTGACCACAGTTTTTGTTATACTTCATTTGATCAGGCAATAACACCTAAGGAATCCAGTGACAATCAACGCGTTGAATGCAAAGTGCAAAATCACTGATTTTCTTACATTACAGATTACGTAAAACTATAATATTTTGTATAATAGTGCTTTATGTAGTTGTGTGATATTTTTGTTACATTAATTTCAAAAATGTGAAATACAGGTTGAACTAAACCAGTGTATATCGCTTACAACGATATAATAAATTGTTTTAAATGATCCTGGTTTTAAATGATCCGGAAGTAAAATAATTTTTCTTTATATCTCAACTAAAGCGCTTTTCGGCGACTGAAAAGTTCAATACACGCTCACTCGCTAAAATTACAAGAAAGGAAAATACAGATGATTTATTAAAAAGTTTCGTCCGCAACGGTGGCTGAAATGCCAAGTTATAAAACAATTTTTCTACGTTAAAACTTTATGACGCTACTGTGCCTTGAAACGATCGAAGTAGGATTTATTTTAATTTAAACTTTATTTGTTACGACACAGGCATTGACTTTGTTTGAAAAGAGATGAAATTAATTAAGTAGGGATTGAATTGATATGAACAGAGTTGTTCTAGCTTTCATTTGTTAAACCTCGCCAGACGATGAGAGTTAAACAATTCTGTATAAAGTTTTAATAATTTCTACTTTTCTAAGCTTAACAAAGAATGCCGTGAAATGGTGAAATCTCTTGTGTGTCATAAAGCGGGAAAGGGTGAAAATTTATACAGAATTAGACTGCATTCGGTGAGCAGAGACAGAGTTTGCATTTAAACAATTGATCAAGTGAAAACTAAAGCAGGATAAAGTTTTATTCCCAAACAGTATGTACACCTCACTGGTTTAATTTTATTTTATGTTATAAAAGGTCAAATGTCAAATGATTCAAAATGACTGCATTTATTTGGCGTATACGTTTGTTCATCTCGCAACGTTTTACAAGTGCAAATAATAAAATATTCGAAAATAATCGATAACTTAATTTTACTTTGTAGTTTGTTGTATTTTTTAGTACTCGAGACAAAGAGAGTCAAGGTTTTAAAACATTTTTACACAATACAGGCTGTAAATTGGTGTTTTTTCTAACATCATGGTTTCGTTTAACAAGACAAGATGTAAAAATATAATTGATAACAATAATTAAAATTAAAATTTAGAACATAAAGAGCAAATTTAATCTCTAAAATGTAAAAAAATGTTAGTGAATATGAAAAGCATTATGCAAACATTCACTTAAGTTGGTCTTTCACTAATTATTTTCATCGTCTTAGACTTAAATTTACACAAACATTGCCCTTATAATGTCAAGATATTTCACAATCACAAAGAATAATATCGTAACCAGTACAGCTTGTTTACGAAAAGTTGTATTGTTGTAATATTCACTCAGCTGTAAGAAAACTTATATAAGAAAGGAATCCTGTGCAGTGTTACCAATTTGTCTGTGTGAAATTTTCCTTACAATATGAGTAATATTACTTTTCCAGCAGCCCTCTTATATCGCAGGAGATCTTGTGTACTCACACAATAGGGGGCAAAGTAATCAGTATACTTACTATTAACTACAACTATTTGCCACGATGAAAGATTAAGTAAAATAAACTTTTTAACAAATACTAATAATAATTCCCTTCTAACACAATGCAGCTTTACAACGACTGATAACATGATAGTACTTGCTTGTTCAAGACGGTATTTAGTGAAGATATCAGCTTGGAAGAAATTTGTTGATTATCTCTAGAAATTTCAAGGTTCTTTGACACTTCGTTTTCCGGTGATTGGTTCATACCTAATTTTACATGTTTTCATTTTCTGACAGTTTTTTATCTCTATGACTACTCGCGCTATTTTAAACAGGATTAATTTTTAATATATCTATCGATTATGCCTTAACAATAAATGTATACATTAAAGTCTAGATATTGCTACTGTCCACTTACTGTATTTTACTAAGTAAATAAGTCTTATTTACTAATGTTATTTATTAAAAGTACTTTTCATTGTTGTTCATTATTACAATTATTATTCAAATTTCACATACGTTAAAATACACGTATTTAGGGGCCATGTTTTAGAGGTTAGTTTTTTCGAGCTGTAATTTTTTTTATTCTTAAGTTGGTATTCCGTACTCTAACTTAAGTTATGAACATTTCAATCTGGTTAAAAGTTAACAAAATCTGTTAAAAAAATTTTAAATCATAACTCGATATTTCAATTATTATTTTATGTATAAATTCGTAATTTCTCTTTTCGAGATATTATTGAATGTGTTTTGTAGTGTTTTTGTACAATTTATTTTAACATGTCATGTTTTAGGGGTTGTGGTATCTGATTTTGCGCGTGGCATGATGCGAGTGCTAAATTTTATATTGGTAGTTATAGTAAAAAAAACAGTTGTTTTATATTAATTCGTAACGATCAGCTGATTTCATTGAACACACAATTGGCTATAATAAGTTTTAGGTTATGTTGCTAAAACTTAGCAATGGTTATTTGTTGTGTTTTCGAAAAATTAATGTAATCAATATTAAAAAGGAAGAGAAAGCATCATACATTTTTTTATTTTTGGTTAAATAAGAAAAATTTTATATTATTCAAGAGACCTGAAAATTCAATTTTTGTTCCCAATCATCATATTTTCCTATATATATATATAATTTGAACATGTTTCCGTTTTACTGTTTAGTTATTAAGCATATCTGAAATTAAAATATGTACAAATTACTTTTTTTAAGCCTTCAACAGAAAGTTATGAAATAAATGTTACTAACACACCGGAACTACAGCACAGTGTCTTGTTAGTCCTGACAATAAACGAACAAACACGTGCGGTGCATTGCCCTGTCCATGCATGCAATGTGTATTCAGTGGTATATTTACCCTGTCCACGCGTGTACAGTATTACGCGAAGTACAACTTTGGTTATGGGTTAATTAACAATAAAGACTGAACTCAGGCCCAAACATTACTGAAATGCATTGTTTCAAAAGGCAACACTGAGTTACGGGCGATTTATCAAGATAAAAGGCTTCAAAAGGGGTGGAACAGTTACAGTCGGACAAAAAACCACTTTGTGATAAAAAAACGTTCTCCATCAAGTCGTTGGGATAATAAAAAAATGTGGTAGTTTGGGGACGGGCTGACAAAAGTGAATGTTTTAAAAAAATTGAAGTAATCAATATTGATTACTTGTTTTGTACTGGTCCAATTACATTACTGATTTTATTCTTAATTTAAAATTACACCGAATTTATATTAACTTTAAAAAATGGAAACATATATAAGACATAAATTTTATGCAACTCCAATAATCTTATGGCTGAGTTTGACAATGTCGTTCGTAAATATTTAAATTTTTAAATATTTAAAATAATTATATATGTTAACATATAAATAGTTAAATATATATATATATATATATATATATATATATATATATATATAAGCATTTAAATATTTCTTAATTAATGTTTTTATATAAAACAATGTGCAAGACATAATTAACTCTAAAGATTCTAAACAATTTTGTGCTAGATGGATCTTATATGTAGTAATATGTCGTTATTTATTATTCAAATACTTTTATTTACACACACACACACACACACACACACACACACACACACACACACACACACACACACACACACACACACACACACACACACACACACACACACACACACACACACACACACACACACACACACACATATATATATATATATATATATATATATATATATATATATATATATATATATATTGGGTATTCAACAAAGAAAATCAGCAACTTTCAGGATATGTTCTACTGGTGAAAATAATGAAAAAGTTAATTTAAAGCCTGAATCGCTTCGCTCTTGGGTTATGACTAGCAAAAGATTTAGTTCCTTGTCAAAATATGAAATAAAACCATAATAAAATCCTATAAGGGCAATATTGATGGCTTCTTATGTTTTTCACCTGACAAATTTAATAAAATAAGTCCCAGATCTGTAATTACATTTTTAGTTAAGATATTTGACGTAGTGCACATAATTCATTCTTGAACGTTTTATAGGTTTGTAGTATAATAATTTTGATAAATTGGTAACTAAACACGTCAAATTTTTAAACATAAGTTATACGGAAGTGGATTTTGCAAAGAATAATGTAAAATATGCTCATAAAAACTAAACAATTTTTTTTTATTTTGTACTTAATAACTACTCTCTTCAGTATAAAAAATAACTGAAAAAAGATAACGGAATAACTAACACTGTTTAAAGTAGGCCTAATTGTCTGAAATCCCTTCTTTCACAATGCACACAGCACTCTGCTCGACGTAATATATTTTGAAAACTGAGGTGGCTTTTTTGAAAACTCCTAAAGACGTTTTTCAATTCAAATAATTTTAAAATCAACTTATCTTCAACAAATCCTATTCTAGAATTTTAACCGTTTAGCAAATAAATGTATACTCATTTTACTTGAGAGAATCCAAACATTCAACATGGGAAAAAAGACAATTACACTTTTGTTTTGTCTAAATATTCATTACCGAAGCCTTCTGCCCCAATTTGGGGTATTCAAAGTTGGTTTAACAACTCTTTTTGAAAAGAAGACTAAATTTTTTTATCACAAAGTGAATTTTATGATTTTAGATTTTTTTTTTTTTATAGTTCACTTGTTTATGTTAAATTAATATTATTTCAAAATATTTTTCATTTCAAATAGCACTTAATAAATACTACTTATAAATAATTATAACAAATTAACTAACAGTTGCTAATTCATCAAAATATGTCATGTAATTTATAAAACTTTGAAGTGTTTTATTGTTGACAGTAAAACTAGTTTTGTTCATAAATATACAAAAACCACAAGTTAGATTCTTCATTATTCATGCTTAACTAATTCTAACGCAGAAAAATATTGAAATTGAAAGTCACGAATAAACAAACTAACCGTGCTGGCTGACAAAGTTCACTGTGATATAAAAATAATAAATCGTATTTAGTGACATTAAAATAACAATCAAGAAGATGAAAAATATTCAGCTCCTTCGATCTGGTAAAGAACTACCGTAAATTACAATATAAAGTTGAACGAACTCAAATCAATTAACAAAAATAATAAAGTTTTCAAAACATTAAAGTAAACTTGGTAAAAAGGTTGCAACTACTTTATCACTTTCGTTTTATATTATCGTAAGGGGTTCAAAAATTTACATCTTTTACTTGCGCATCTGGCACGGAATGTAGTTACCAAAAATCGATTTTAAAAACCAAACTATCTATTTTATCAATACTGCTACTAATTAGGCTTCATTTTGTATGTAAGAACTCGTATTTGAAAACAGTTTATTTTTTCTATACACTTCTGAATCCTACACAACTTTCCATTAAACGCTGATACACTGACTTAAGTTTGAACACAATCTGCTAACTGATTTTCAAAGTTGCTGGCTGTGTTTTCAATTACCTTTAGCTTTTATTAGATAGTGAAAGAGCAATACTTAAATTTTGTACGGCTGCTGACTTGCTTTATATGAATTTATTCAAATAATTTAACTGAATGTGAAAAATCTTGTGTAATATTACGGTGCAGTGTATTTGTCATAGACTTACTTCATCAGGCTCCAACGCGCTGTCGAATCAACCAGTATAAATCAGCTACTTTCCCATTAAGGAAGTCAAGAAATTCGAGAAAAAACCTTGCCGACAATATATCATAATACAGAAGTTTATATCTGAGTGGTTTTCCAGAACCAATGAAATTACTATTGAAAACAATTTTCCTCGAGGGAAAAGCCCGAAACGTGTGGCATTTGAAAACAAGTTTTTAATCTCATTCACCTAGTTCTCCTGTAGGTGACAGAAAACCTCTTTTTTACATTTTCCGGATAACCGGACTGGTGTGGTCCGATATGCCGATCGGTCTATAGAAATAAAGTACGTATGTGGTACAAAACATTACACAAACTTTCACACAAAATTCATTATTTTTCCCAAAATACTGTATTTGGTTTAAAAGGTACCGACAAGAAAGTAAAAAAATCAGCTTAGTTTTTCAGAATTGGTTCTCGTATATAAAGAATCAGTTGTACCAAATTTTAAATTTAAAAAATCTGCAGATTTAAAATTAAACGAAATAAATGCCTGAGTCATTTCTCCCAACGTATATTCACTGAATTGAATCAATTTTAAAAAATTATGATAATTTTTCAGTTTTTTATATTTTCACCGGATTTATACGTTTTGTTTTGGTACTTAAAGACTACATTTAAGTAAAATTTTATCAAAATCGTTAAACCTGATTTTGATAAAAACCTATTTTTAAAAGTTTGGTTCAGTTAATAAGAATTGCTTAAAAAATTGTTTTTATTCTAATTGTATCCGAATAAAACATGTCAAAAATTTGTAAATTATTTAAGTCTTCAACTTTGAAACACAGAACATTGACACACAGGCGGAGAGTATTGTAGGCCTAAATAAAAATTTACTTTTTCATGATTAAAAATGAACAGATCAATCAAAATAATTTCTTATCACAACCACAATAATTTTCTTTATATTTTTGTTCTAGTAAAAATTGATTTTTCCGAAAATAAAATGTATGCATATTTTTTTGTCAACCATATTAACATGTCTCCAGCTATTTACACAAGCCATTGCAGTAAAATATTACAACGTGAAACCTAAGTCAGTAAGGCAGAAAGAAGTGTTGACCTCGGTGGGCTCTTTATCCCATAATTGGTCTTTTTTCAGACCAGTGATGGATCACTGCGGTGAAAATCAAGGTTTCTCTTTCGCCATCTCTTTCCACACGCTGTCTGTTGTAACAACTCTAACAATTCGTTTCCATTTGTACTTTTTCAGAGTAAGAAAAACATTGAAAGTATTTGTGTGCGTGAAAAAAAATCTAGATATTTTTTGTATCAGACCTTGTGATTTAGTATCTGTTATCATGTCTCCTGAGTCCTGAGTTTTGACTTGGATGTCTGTCCATCAGTACCAGTCGTCAGAGAGTTAACTTCAGTAAGGTTTGCTCATATCATAATACATTTTTTTTTTATTAAAAACAGAATTCAATCATATTTTCTTTTTTAAAAAAATAACTTTTAATTTTTAATTTTTCCTTGAAATTTTCGTTAAATTTTACTGAAATGTAGGTTCTATCCACACCTAAATAAAACCATAGATCGTGACTTTTAGTCAAAAAAAAGTTTGATAATTATTCTCTTCATGAAATATTGCAGAAGTTTTGATCATACGTGAACTTAAAGAAATTCACGAAGTCAAGTTTTTAGTAAACATAAAATACCGCCATCGAGATGGTTTTTCTTTTATTTATTTGATATATGACTTGAATGATACATTTTTATATATGATCAACATTTCAGTAAGTCCGATGAAGACATTTTGAAGAATTAAGTCGATTTGTTAGTATTTTCAGGCGTTATTGGATCAAAACAGAATTATTTTTTAGTTATTGTTATTATTATCGAAACAGATTGGAAGTAGCTGTATTTCTAAAGTAAATAAGATTTTTTTCTTTTTCATTTTTATACGCGAAGATCTGACAAAAGTACTTTTGTAAGAACGCACCAGCAAAATTAGTTCTTATGAAAAAACACAGAAAAGTTCATATGTTATTAAAGAGAGTTTTTAATATTTTATATTTTAAAATATATTATTATATCTTAAATAATAGCTTCAATTTTTAGGTTAAAAAATGAACAATCCTATTAATAAACATTAATTTATGATTAACACTTCTGAAATACACAGTACTGATATAGATAAATGTATAAGACGATGAGGTAAATGACTTATAAGCCGCTACAGCAATATACACAATGAGTCTATGGTAGCATTGCATTCACGGTGGAGGGGAGCGGTGGCAGAGATGTATTTTCAAAAACTCGCCGCTCTGTGAACAATCTCAGCTAAAGATTGTTGGCCCCGTCGACACTCGCCAAGTTAGCTTATTATATTAGCCAAGTTAGTTCTCGCTTAAGTAGCTAGCGCTTCATTTGAAATACACTTTATCGAATTTACGTATTTCACATATCACATTCATCGCTGAAATGGACATCGGGCCTAACACTTGGTCATGGTATTTTCTTTACAAACTATTTCAGATTTTCACAAGGACCCTTTTGTTCATCAGTCCTAGCCAAACACTTAACTATTTAATAATAAAAAATGTATGTATTTACTTTAAAATCTTAGTTCATTATCATTGTGAATTACGATTTTTCCTTAAACATTAAAATTTGTTATTTCGGACATTTACATTAATCAACATTAAAACTTGTTCCAGATTGTCTCTACACATTAACTATTTATCATATTCACTATATACCATTTAAACTTGATAAATTAGAGGCCGTTATTAATTGTTTATAAAACTAATGACTTGAAATTTTACTAGTTTTTTTAATTATTTAATATTTCAGTAATAAATCGTATGATAGGATTGACGAGAGTAGATACAGACCCTAAGGATACAAAGTGCAGAATAAGAATGCATGAAAGTCCTTTAGAGAAGTTCAAAGTTAATAAAATACTTTAGACAGAGAGTAGGGAATATCTTAATAGAAATGAAAATTATCTAATGAATTATAATACTTTTGTCTAGAAAAGTTAAGGAAGTTTCATTTTAATCTGTGCTATGCGGCTTTTATCGCTAGCACTTTCTGCGGTGGACGCATCTGTGCATTTTTCAATCATATGACGTCATTGGAACAAAAGTAGACGGTATGTTTTTAAAATATACTACAATACAAAGTATCAAAGTACCCCGGGGCTTACCGGACATACTCTATACCGGTAATTGACATCATAATGGTCAGTATCAGGTTTGTTTTGCTGAAAGAGATGAATTAATTTGACCTGATACCTTAGGGTATATAATGTTTGTCTGGTGAAAGATGACCACTGGGAATTCAACATACTGTACCACGTGATCATCGATCAATCATTCAGTATCTAACTTTTAACAAATTATCAGACTTTTTAAACTTTTTGAAAGAGGCTTCATGATTACAAAATTATATTTACGTTTAAAAATAGCAGCTTTAAAAAAACTGTTAAAACAAAACAGTACAATATTTCACAAACATTTATTCAAAATATAGAGGATGGCTAAGACACAGACCGGTTGCTGCGACTCTTAACTGCGCATCTCAAGTTCGTGGGTCCTAGCCCCAGTTACTGCCGTTTTTTTATTTTTACCGTTAACGCTGATATCTCGTTCTAATTAGTCTAATTTACATAAACTGATGTAAATTAGACATTCAAAAAAAATTATATATATATATAATTTTTTATATATGATGCACCAGTGCCCCATTTCTAATAATACAGCATACAAACCACCGGCCTTCAAGAGACATAATTCCTTAAACTTAGCTCGAGCCTTCCCTTGCTCTCATTGCGTTTATGAACTTCGTACCTCAAAGTTGTGGGATCGAGATGCAGTTACTGCCGTCGCTTTTCTCTTACCGTTAAGGCTGAACTTGCCCGCCTTAACTGGCATAGAGTAAGGTTGCTGATTTAAAAAATGCTTTCATTGCAGCAACAGTAGCGATGATACATAATAAAAAAACACATAGTAGTAGGATGACTGGTTAACAGAACTGAAAAGACCGAAATTCCAAACGGTACTTACTTTAAAAACATGCTTCCTATATGTACACATAGAGGACCTGACAATTCTGGTGTCAGTATATTTCAATTAAAATTACTACAGTTATTTGTGCCACTAGTGAGCAATGTGACACTTTTAAAACGAGAGGAAAATGATTGCGCACGAGGTTTTCCGAGTGTCAAAATTTTTTCAAATTGAAAATAAAATCTTGTTCACAAATATTTAAAACTATTAATTCAAAAATAATAATTTATTGATCAAACACAGTGTGAGATCATGTTATTGAAATACGTTAAAATTTCTAGGAACAAAAACACAGAAACATTAAGGTTACACGGTGACGTAAACAAAAATGTTGCCAACGGAAAAAACGAAATATAAAAAATTATCCCCAGTTATAACAATGACTCACGCGTACTTAATTATTATGTGTAGTATTTATTGAAACCTATTTTTCATAAGTGTTTTAATTGAATATAGTAGTTTACGAATGGAACTACTAATTTATTCGGAAAGATATATGTCATGAAATTACAATGTAATATGATTTGTTTTACACTAAACTTGTTAAAACTTAAATTTTATTTAATGCATAAACAGTGAGTACAGTTCAAGCTAGCTAACCGTTTTGAGTTAGCGAAAACGTCACGCTGTAGAAAAAAATGTGTATAAATTAGTAAAATAATTTTTATGAGAAACATTTGCTACATCTATCGCCATCATGAAACTCATAAAATTACGAATAAACCGATTTAACGATAATCATAGATCTGAATTAATCTTGATAGGAATGAATGAACGAGCTACTTCACAAATATAAACATATAACATTAAAAATTTAGCTAAAATATAGACCTAACATAAAAAAACCTTTTATGATTTTTCGATTGAAATTTCTGAAAATCGCCTGGATGTAAATTAACCAATTTAATTAAATTTAGTAGCATTAAAGCAGTTTAAGACAAAAAATGTATTAATTTTTAAAGTGACCGCCATTTTGAAACTGTTGAACAGATTTTTCTAAGCAAAGAGTTTGTCCAAGATATTTCTAAAATGGATTTTTGCGCAAAATTTGATTCTAACCAGACCAAAATTGCGAACGTGAATGTGCTAACATAACCAAAATACGCGTACATTAACACATATTAACACAGAGGGTGTACAAACATATGTTCGTTCGAAAATTTAAAGGTCTTCGTGTAACATGTGAACTATAAAAATCACAATATTGATCTGACAGTACTATTAGGTTGGCAAAAGCTCTGTTTGGATTCAACTTATTTGTAAGTACTTTAACGGTGCCTTAGCTTACAACCATTCCCACAGGAGCGCCACTAGTGTCCGTAATTGGCTTCCCAAATATATTTTCTCGTGCCTCACAAACCTTTGCTTTGTACTTTGTAGTGTAAAGCGAGAGAGAGGGTAGTGTAGTACTTTGACGTAAGTTAATTAGAAATAGCCTTTTTTGTCAAATAAAATCAGTTGGATTTTTTGAAAATCTGATTTACAAATGTTGATAAATTTCTATAAAATCTATAAGCGTAAGACAAATAAAAACGAAAATGTACGAGTATAAGTTGTTGCATAAAAAAAATTCGGATTAAGTGTTTTTGAAATCAGCCTAATTTATTAAAATCATTTCTTGAAATTTTCTTAAAATTTTGTGGTATATCATAATACATAATTGAAAACAGAAAAGAAATTTTAAAGGAATGAAATTTATGCTTTGGTACTAAATAGAAAAAACAAAACACAGACCTTGATGGTTTTCCTCGATTTGTTTTTGTAAATTATTTGTATTTAAAACTTTTCCATCTATTTAAAATTAAGATTCTTGACACGTTATTAAAGGCTGATTAACCGATTTTTGATAAATTAGGCCCAACGTTTGCTTCTGAAACGATTTTATATATAATCCAGTTAAGCACTTATTCACTGACTGACTGATCTCTACATCTCAAGAACAACAAGAAATTACGAAGTTCAAACTTTTTATGTTGTTTTCTATTGCCGTATATAAAATAAGCCTTGATTCAATAAGGCTGAATTAAGAAATTATATTTTAAGCAATTCCAAACTGCCATACGCCTATTTGAAACAAAATTGCAGACGTTAAAAATGTCCGATTTATTTGTCTGTTACGTTAAAAAACCTATTGTCCGCTTTTCACTGGAACATGTCTTGACAGATCTCAAAGGAAACGTTTGTATTTATTAAATACAATTGTTTGCAGGGCTAAGGCTACCTTAAACTGCCATAGGCTAATCTTATACAAAATTAAAATGACGGTCACACAAAATGCTTGGAGTATTTTCACGAGCTCAATAAGCCGAACGGGTTTTCTGTACACTTTACTTTGTAGTTTATTTTTTCCATATTGTTTCTGAAACAGTCAAATGTGAAGTTAAGCAAATTTCAGTCTAACACACTTTCTGTTTTTCCATATTTTTTTTTATTCCCTGAAAAATAATTTAAAGAATCCGGGTACACAGCTAGTATTGTATGCGGTTACTTTAACTGTTACTTTATAGGTTAGGTAATACCTATAAAGTAACAGTAATCTGTTACTTTATAGTTTAAGTATTACTGTTACTTTATAGGTTAAGTACTACTCTTACTTTATAGGTTAGATATTACTGTTACTTTATTGGTTATTTATTACTGTTAGGTTAGATAATAGTTTATGGGGTTGAAAACAACAATCTAACCTTACCGAATTAGTATTTTTATCAGAAGCTAACCAAATCGATTTTTAAGAGTAGGAACTATAAGTTTTGTTTGAACGCGTAAGTGCTTCACTTAAACTCTTACATTTAATTGAATGGGTGAAAGTTTACTCTTATTTTCTACAGAATTTGTTTTGTTCGTACACGAATTAATAAGTTGGTCCAATGTTGTTCATACGTTCCGTTAACTAATATCGTACTTACATGCTAAGTTCACAAGGCAAAAACAAATCATTCAGAAGACACCACTAACAATTTTTTATAATAATCTGACATCGTGTAAACACTATAGTTGTGGCCTCGAAAGATAACCAGTTACTTGTTTTCAAAAATAAATTTTACTGAACATTATTCTTTCAGGAAATCGGTTCGGAAGCAAAAGCTCTTTCTAATTAAAAATAAAAGCATTGTTACCAGGGATATTGTTCATTTAACCATCACTTAATCATATAAAAATGTCACATTTTACAAAAAAAATTGTAAATTTCATTATGTACAAGTTTGCGAAAGAAAACTAACTTCAATCAACTATTAAGTAAGTTATAACTTTAAACATCCATTAAATTACACACTGAATAAACAGCTTTATATTTGCATTAAGCCTCTTATAAACGGCTTGCCTAACCGCCACTCCACTATAGCCTAACACTCTAATGCGTTCGCATATAGCGGTAAAAGTTGGGATGCGGTGAGCCGTTTAATCAGTAATAACTTATAATTACACTCATTGTTTAATTAAAGACCGCCACTTATAACGGAAGTGACTGAAAAAAAAACTTATACAATCTTTCGTCGGATAAAGATTGTCCCACAGAACCCAAAACAATCAGTAAATACTTTTGGTCAAAACTGCGTAACCAACAAATAATTAAAAGCTGGAAGTTCGAGTTGAATCAGACAGCTTGCTTCGTTCCGTCAATTAGCATATATGATTCAATTTTTGAGAAGTTAGGCCAATATTCCAAGTTTTGTAGATAACTTCCGAACAAGTTTTTCATAGAAAATAATGACACATAAGTTTTATTTTGATGCTTCAAATAAGCTCGTGAACATAAAAACGTTTGGGCAACATTCTTACACCGGATGTTAAATTTAGTACCATCTATATGTACTATTGTACATGTACTATGTTCTAGTGTACATTCTATACAACGAGGAAGTAAAATAATGATTAAAATATTATGTGTTCTTGGGGAAATGGCAAAGCTAATATTGTTGAGAACCACTCACATCAGATATCTGTGAAAACGTATGACAAACTGAAGGGATTCAGGAGTCAACACGTCTGAAAGCCAATTACAGACAGACAAACTACATTTCATTTTACCGCGCATAGAGCAAGCAGAAATATTTATATAAGGAAAGATGAACGAAAGCCCTCTTCTGTGTGCGCGTGTGTGTCTTTCTGTCTGTCTCTCTTTCATTCTGTCTCTCTTTCTCTTTCTCTCTCTCTCTCCTCTCTCTTTCTTACCTCTTTCTCTTTCAGTCTCCCGTGATACAATCGGTAACTAAACAGAAGACGGTTTTGTCAGTCATATTTTGGCTAAAAAGAAATTTGTGTTTAACAGCAAGAGCCATCACAGATAGTCTAGATTTTTCGAGCTCAAACTAATCATATTTTTCAGTAAGCAATTTTTTATAAAAGCAAACTCCCCGTTTGCTATAAAATTACTATTTTTTTTTTTTTTTCTTTTAGTACAATTTCATTCTACAATACACTTTTAGAGCGGACATTACAGTAAATCTAGACTTACCAAAAAAATGCAATATAAAAACATTATTGTGATGATGCTACTTTTTAAAAGTTCGATTTCGTTACGACAGCAATAGAGTGTGAAAATTTTAAAAATATAGGAAGATATAATTAAAAATATATAATGTTCAAGGACTTCTCAAAACATTACTAATAAGTCACACTCGGCGCTCATTTCGAATTCCAATATCTGGATCTTATCATGCAGATCCCAATAGCTTGTTTTCAAAAGAAATTCTTTGAAACCCAATTGAAAATCATCAAGTATCTAACATTGAAAATGTTCTTCTTTTATTTAATTGTTTAAGCTAAAATTATCTAAGATAATTCAAAAATTGTATTACAAAAACTTAGTTTTACATTGAACATTTTAATTAAACAGTATTATTAAGAAAATTTCTTTTCGTGGCATACTTTAATAGTAACGTCTTATATACCATTCGAAAATAATAAGATAATATGAACAAATAGTAAACTTTTTAAAGTCGAAATGTTGTAAGACAAACTCTGTAAGTGTATATGAAATGACACTTCTGGGAACCATTAGTGGGCTGTTTGGCTGGGCATTGTATGCGTGTGATTGCGCGTGGAACCGTGATTGGACGTGAACCTGGCTCTTAATCCGCCAGCCACGCTTTTAATTTCTCTGAACGACTCTAGTCATTTTTTAAAAAATTTAAATAAAAACAATTGTGTTTTGTTCACTAACACATTTCTTACAAAGATCACTGAATATTCAGTTTATACGTTTTCCTCACATTTTAACATCTATCATGTTTTAGGGCTGGTTTTGATGGATTTTGTATGATTCATGGCAATGTCATATTGCATATAATAGCATATTTAGCACGCTGCGCGCTGTTGTATATATAAAAATATAATTATGACTACTTCTAAACAGCTGATTTCGCAAAACAGCTGTTGCTTCAATACAATTTCAATTAAGGTTATGTTAAAAATCAATTTCTACATAAATGGTCAATAAATTTACGTTTTTAAGTGTTTTAATGAACAAAGATTAAGAAAAAAATGACGAGAAAGATTACGATGATTAAAAAAGAAAAAGAAAAAATGAAATTAACGCTGAAAATGTTGCAGTTGATAAAAGAGTTGTAACTAAAGAGCAGCGTTAACTAATTAATAACTAAAACGAAGAATAGAGAAAAATGATACATGATTTAAATTTTTGGTTCGGTAACAGAAATGTTTTTCTCACCGACAAATTTTCCGATATTCCCTTTCCTAGTCTAAGCATTGTTTGGAATTGATTAAATCTGCGTATTGTGATTTGTAACTTGATGGATTCTTAAGTTGTAAATGTTGTGACTTGTTAAACAAATTTTGAATAACCCCTATTTTGAAATATTTTTCAAAGATATAATTTCGTAATTAACGTTAATTTCTGCATAAATTACGATTTCAAATTTCCAAAATTTAATTGAAATACAAAAAAGAACTTGAATCGGTCAGTATCGTATTTCAGTAAAATTTATTTAAAGTATAAAAATTTCATTTATGCTGATTACAAATAAAATTTTGTAAGAAAAAAGTCAGTTTTTACGGTGGTCAAGGTTTTTTTTTGTAAACTACAAAAACATTTCGCATATTAAAATATGCGTTTGTTATGAAATTGCGTTACTTTTTGGTATGATTATTATTTGTTTTAATCAGCGAATAAAACGTAACTTTATTCAAATTATAAATTAGCGAGAAAATCGACGCTATTTTTTGTACCATTTATTTATTTTTACTTTACCTTTCGCAAAAATAAAAATACCTTTTCACTTAAGTTCTTCAGACACATGCACTGTATTACCAATTCATCATGAAAGTTTTAATGGAATGACGCCTCAAATCTTATTGAAAGTTTGAGATGCTTGTTTAAGCTAAAGACGTGAAAATAGCTCAAAGCACCCCGTAATGCTTCAAGAGAGCCTCTGGGACAGAATTACAGTGAAATAACCATGACACACAGCTTTCTCGCTGACGTGATGGAAGCGAATTTCTTAACCTTTTTAAATTGTATACTTCTTTTAAAACTCATTTCACCATATTAATCAGCATTGAAATCTGTATATATAAGCATTTTAAAACTTCAAATTACAACGAAAATACTTTAAGGAAAAATTATATTTTCGTCTTTTGAAAAAACTTGAAAAATTTAAATATTACTTTACGATGGTGAAATTAACTTTTCAAAAACGTGTAAGAAAAAACTTATGATTTTACTTAGTATTTAGAATGGCCCTCATTTTGAAACATATTTTGCTGAAAAAAAAATTACCTAAGGTATTTCCAAAATTGATTTTTGTATTAATTTTGTCAATGTAATTTTCAAATTATATTGGAAATACGAAAATGAACCCTAGCCGTGTCGTATTCAGATGTATTTTGAATTAAATTTTAAAATTTAAACCACAAATCTTAACGACGTCTGCAAAAGCGAAATTAGATTTTTTTTTAGTGTAACATTGAAAATTTATGATCTTTTTAAACAATTAAAATGGCTACCACTTTGAAACTGTTGAACGGCTTTCGGTGGATAATGTACAGTCAAACTATTTAGTAGTCGTAAAATCGATTTTTGTCGAACTTATACACACATACGCGCGCACGCAAACGCACAAGTTCAACTTCATATTTGGAGAGAAAATAACCTCGAGGATACCAGATACAATTTTGGCGAAACGTTGGAACAATGTTCTAGAAACAATTAAGTCGTGTATATACGAGGTGTGGCTATTAAATAACGAGACTGACGCTGCGGCGGAACAAGTGCGCATGCGCCAACTGCTACTGACCGACAGCTGTTTAGTGTGAAGCTTTCTCTTCAGAATGCAGTTAGTCTCGTTGGTGTAACCAACACTGTTTAGTCGTAACTTTATGCCAGTTAGACTATGGTAGCGCGCCCACCAAATACGGAGAGGAATTGCACTGAGCTGAGCGGAACTGGAAGCGGAGTTTAGTCATTTTCTAAGACGCGTTGCATCTCTTACATCTAAATATTTAGGCTTACTGCAACGGATTGTAGGAACTATTGTGTTTAAAAACAGTAACCTTAGCAACGGTAGCCTAGATAATGAGAAATAATAACTTTGAAAGTATGTTTGGCGAGTTGGGAGGAGCGAAATCATCTTCAAAAGCGAACCTAAACAGAGCCGAAGCTACGCGCACTCTGATTGACCCAGAGGTGTCCGAAAAGTTAATACAGGAATAACTGGCTTGTGGCGGCCAAACGTTTATAGCGACGTCGCTTTTTGATCCTTCGATGTCGGCTCTTCCTATCACTGCGAAGCAGAATTCGCCAAGCGTCGGATTGTTCACCCGTTAATAGGAAACGTGAGCTGGGATTAGACCGTCGAGAGACAGGTTAGTTTTACCCTAATGACGATTAGTCGTTGCAATAGTAATCCTGCTCGGTACGAGGGGAACCGCAGGTTCGGACAATTGGTTCATGCACTCGGTCGAGCGGCCGGTGTTGCGAAGCTACCATCCGTGGTATTATACCCTAAGCGCCTCTAAGGCCGAATCCCTTCTAGTTAATGTGGCGCCGGAGTCCCGTGAGTCGATAGGCTCAAAACAATGTGACTTTATTAGGCGGTGCCTGTCCTCGGACTTCCCGTCGCAAGAGCCATTGGCCGCCGGTCCATTTGAGTGGGGGATCGTCAAGGATCAATTAGCGATCGTCCGGCGGCGTATATTTGGTCGCCCTTCGGGGAGTTTGATGTCGGGACTCGGAATCGTCTGTGGTTGGGCCCAGCGACTCTCATTGACTCCGCTCAGCTCCATTACGCGTCCTCCCCCCCCCCAGGGAAAGATTTCCATTACGCTTTTTTTGCCCCGCAGGGGGTGCAGACTAGCTGCACCTATTGAGAGGATTTAGACATCCCTCGCGGTACCCGAGTCTAACACACACTTACACTTACAACACTACATTTGCGGTTTTAACACTTTATACTCACACTTACATTTAGGGAGGCAAAAATAGCCTAAATGTGCTTTTCGCCTACAAAAAAAATCATTACGCTTTCAGTGGCCGCCCTGACTTAAAAACGTGGTTAGGTTTTGAATGCGTAGTCCGCACTACTCACCTCAACTCTGCTTCACATTTGTTGGTCATCTGACTAAATCATCTGACGACGGATCATCGTTAACGGTAAGGGTAAAGCAATGAAGTAACTGCGGATTGAATTAAGAACTTCGGGATGCACAGTTCAGAGACGCAGCTGACTGACCGGTGCTATAGAATAAAATCAGCATAAGAAAGTTTTGTGTATAATTTCTGCATATTTTTGATTGTTATACATTATTTCTAACTAACATAATGTAGGAAATAAATGCCTACTAGAAATATCATTGAAATTCATTCCCGGAAACGGAAACGAAAATATCTCAGCTTAAATAATCTCAGCACATGATTCACTGTACAATATTACAATTACAAATAATTAACTAATTGGAAAACTTTGCACGGGTTGCGACTTTAACTTCCTCGGGTTGGAATTAATAAACTGATTGCTATTCACACAAAATGCCGGCTTGGGAAGCCTGTATAGAAAATACATTAGAAGGGAGTAAGGATAAATGACAACCGAGAGGAATTGTGTGCTATATTGGTGCAAAAGTCGAATATTGAAAGTTGAAAACACACACAAAAATGTTTTTTCTCTCTGTACATGAAAATTCTATTATATTGTAATTATTAACAAACTCTTTATTGCTGTTCTTTCTACAACAAAATGTACTTCTCCTATTTGGTATGAATTTTATAACTAAACTTTGCAATTGAATTGGCTGTAGGTAATAGTTCAAAATTTAATGTGGCTGTAATACATACATATATATATATATATATATATATATATATATATATATATATATATATATATATATATACTTTAAAATGGAACGAATGATTTTCATAAAAATACTAAAATTTTGAAGATCTAAAACTATTTTATTTGATCGTTTCTTTAAAAAAATTTTGTTCCTAAGCCATAAACAAAAATCTTTTTAAACCCTAAATAAAAAAAATCTAAAAGATTCAAATTTTCAAAATTTTAAAGATTTTGGACGTCAATTATGCGTGGTCAAGCCCGTGAACAAAAATTTTAAATAAAATCAAGTTACGGTTTACATAATTTGAAAATAGAGACGTCCGTGCATTCTTTCGGATATTTTTGGAACTATTTGAATGTTATTAATAAATTAAAATAAGCAGTAGCTTTATGTGTCCCCTATTTATCCTACTCAAAACCAGGTTAATGTCGCCATTTTATGTATTTTGGCCATACTTTTGACTTCTTTCGAAAAAATATAGTTTTCAAGTTTTTTGTTAAAACTCTTTTAGAACTAAAAAAATTAAGGTTTTCTCAAGATTCACTATCGATTTTTGATTACGTTTGACTCAAATTTTGACTTTAATTAGGCCTAACCAAACAGGACGATCCAATACAACCTTCAACACTTTCATCTAGAAAAATCATTTCTGGTTGCTACCGACAAAAATTGTTGTTCGATATATCAGTGTTTTAGCAGTAGAGTTGACATGCACAGATTTAAGCTCCCTTAGATCCAAATTTATGTCCACTTGTACGTTTCATCAATTGATTTTTGTAGGTTGTTCTAAAAGTGAAAATTGAAAAAACGAAAAGAAACTCTGACAACCCTTAGGTTCGTTTTTGTTTGTTCCTTTTGTTTCGTAAAGTGTAACTTTTTTATTTTAATTTTTTACACTTATTTTAGTCCTGATTTTATAGTCTACGAATGGTGCTTGTACAAAATCTGTTGAGAAAATTATTTTGAGAAATTGTGTCATCATTAAACCGATAGCTTCCAATTCGGAATTTTTTAGCTATCCAAAAAAATATTATTTTAGGTTGGTTTTAATTAATATCGTTTCAACTACTTTAAAGAAAACTTAATTGCTTAGTTGTTTTTTAAGACTAATATAGTTTTTACGCAGTATTATTAATTCCAAAGGTTCCATGGAAAGAAAAATGGTTCTAAAACCATATCGGCATAGTACATTTTACAGTAAGTCGAATAACATATACTTACTTTTCAGCCTTCAAACGAATATCTAAATAATAATTTACTTTAATTTCGAAATAATAGATTTTAATTTTTGTTTGATTTTCAACAAAATAACTTATTATGTACAAACCTCTTTTGTTTTCCAACAAATTCTTATCAAATAAAACAGTAAACAAACAAAATCACTTTCTGATTCATATCAGATTGACAAAAAGTTAGTAGTACAGTAGTTGACTGTAGCTATTGTACTGTAAACAGGAAAGGCCCGATGAATGCGGAGAAACAGGCTACTAAATATTGACCTTACAAGACAAACATTTGCTGTTAAAAGGGTAGTTTACAACCCCTAAAAATGATTTTATAGATCAGTAAAACTTTCACCTTACTCATATCTCACTAACTTGACGTTCAAATCGAAACAAATGAACGGATTTTATTTTGAAGCATAAAATACCTTTCCGGTGCTCATGTTTTGTTTTCTGGTTTACTCACTAATCGAAAATGCTTTTTTATATTTTTTTAATACTATGACTTTTGTTATGAACCTTTATATATGATTTTGATTGAGGTTCTTTACATTTTTCTCCCACACTTCGTAAGTCGATATTTTACAAAATATCAAATACTATGTTTTTATTTTATAAAATCATTTAAATATTGCAAAAAATATTTAACGAATTGCATACAAATTATTGTGCTCGAACATGGAAAATAGGATCTAGATTTACTAGCTTGTATTTATTTCAAAAAGAAGGGCTGGCGTGTCCGAGGTAACTCATTGTCAGTCTGCTGTCTCTTTCAACTTTCGCACTTTAATGTCGTTAGTTTAACTCTTTCTGTTAACAACCATTATTCGTCATTAGTCAAGTCTAATGTAACTGGCATGGGAGAACACAAAGAAAAACACACACAAAATATTACTCTAGAAAAGTGGTCAGCTGATTCTGGGGGTACCGGAAGGTCAGTCGATTCTGAGGGAGAGAGAGATAGACCGAAGGGTCGTTGGTAGGCCATCTGTACATCACGAAGTGCTCTAAGAGGAAATTCCAACGAGGCGGTGCTGGAGAGCAACAGAGCGGCATTCTAAGTAAGTAGACAATTTTTGCGTGCACTTTTCCCCTTTCTTCTTTTGTGTTAACCAAATTGGAGCACGAATTTCAGGAGAAAATCTTAGAACATTATTTCGGTAGAACTTTTTGATCGGGTAATACAATAGTGTTCATTCTTGAGTACTTATCAAGTGTAATTGATAATAATATGTATTAAAGGACTTCGTTGAACCATCGGTAGTTGATTCTTTAAAGTACCCGGGTTAGGAAGGATCCCAAATTCCTAACAAATGGTAAATGTTAATTTGGGCTAAATTAAACTAAAGTTTAAAGTTTGTCAATAGAAACTGATTGTATTTTTATTTCGTAAGACTTCTGAAATCGTAATTATCAATCGTTTTCAGATTAAAATAACGTTTTATGACAATTTGTTAATTAACTCGTCAATATTTCGTTTGCAAGCACGAGTTCCGGAACATAGATTGGTTTCGGTCTCTCAGCTTAAACAATGAACAGGGGTGAAACATAATGGATACAAAGTAAGTTTGCAGACCATTGTATTACAAACCTGAACACTGTTTAATACAAATGGTTAGAGCCAATATTAAAATAATAAAGGCAACTTTAATAGCGCGTAGTCAGTAAAGTGATTTACGTATTCGTAAGTAATAATTCGTATACTGATGCAATTATAACATTCTCGTAAAACAAAACAAAAAAAGTACGGCTAAACTGATATGACCCTTAATTCCTACAAACTTGAATTCAGTAACTAATACATTCTAACTGAATGTGCAAAGAGCATTGTGGTACACAATATGAACTATTGCTTAATTAAGTTCTTCTGAAGATGTGATCTGTTATAGGAATGAACAAAAAGGTTAAACAATTTATTTTCAATAAGCTCAAAACTTAATTGTTTATCGCGGGATTTGTTTGCACAGAAAGCTTTTTATTGATATAAAATTCCATTTCAATAATGTTTGCTTAGTGGAATTTCCGTCTTCATTTTGAAAACTATCCTAAAATAACCTAACCTACCCTAGCCTAACCTAACCTTACCTAAACTAGCCTAACCTAATCAAATCAAAACCTAACGTATACTTAATATTACATGTAGAAGATTTTTTCTGGAGTTAATTTATGTGTTTTCCAATGAATAATTTTGTCAGACGATTGCCTTGGATAGTTAAGATCCAAAGGGACCTAAGACTTAATTGACGGAATTACAAAATTTAGATTAACGTCGAGCTAAATTCTGTTAAGTATTAAATAAAAACTGTTTAATAACGAACATAACTTGTCCAGCGCAAAGAAAACGCGCTTAGATAACAATGAGAGACGGGATGTATAACTTAGTTAGAAGCAAAGAATACGTAAACGTGGATAATTACCCACAGTGCATTGTTGGCTGGCTTTGTGCTTCTCTTCCTTGCTTCCGCTTCCGCTATAAATTTGTTCTTAAACAGAAAAGCTCGGAGTTGAAAAACATTTTAGCCTTTAGTGTTATATTTTGGTTAAACTAGCTCGCCAGTTCGTATTACTTTAGTGAATTTCAGTTTGAAAATGAGCTATAGAAGCGGCCATCATAGAATAACCCAGATTCGGACGTTTCAAATTAGCTCAGATCTAAATGTCTTACACTAAACGACTTTTGGAAGAGTCGTTAAAAATTATATATCTTTCCATATATATCGTTTTACACACACACACACACACACACACACACACACACACACACACACACACACACACACACACACACACACACACACACACACACACACACACACACACACACACACACACACACACACACACACACATATATATATATATATATATATATATATATATATATATATACATATATATATGTATATATATATGTGTATATATATATGCAAATTAAATTTTAAATACTTCATAAACTTCACAATATCAATTAATGTAGTTTTTAATGCTGAATAAGACGGTGAAATCAGATTTTAAAAACTATTTAAGACAAAAACGTTTTGAATTTTTTTAAATTTAAATCAGCCTCCATTTTTTAAAATAATTGATTTTTGTGCCAAGTTTGAATCAAATCGAACTTAAATTGCGAACGAAATCGTGCTAAAATACGCAAATTAATAATTTAGTACACTAATATGATTTACTGTGTGTATCTTCACATATTACCAAACTATCAATATCTGATTATATATATATATATATATATATATATATATATATATATATATACATATACATATATCATTTTTGTCTTTTTCTTGTTTTCTTTTTGTCTTTTTGAAAAATAAAAAATTGATTCCGAGTTACATGAAAACCAGACCACCAAACACACAGGCGGTCACATATCTTAGTAACATGCTCAAGGGACCTGAAAACTTGTGTTAAGATCACAGTAGTTTTCTTATATTTTGTGTAATGATAAAGTCAAATCATTGAAACCAATTTCAGAATTTTTTTACTATAGAGATGAAGCGAAGGTTCATGTTAGCTTTGGCGAGAGAAGGGAGTAGAAAAAAGAAGTGTCCAGAGAGTTTTTAATGAAACAGAAATATGTAAAGGAAAGGAGTAAACGAATTTCGTCTCTCTATAGCTGCCTCTTCCTTTTTTTTCACAGTACACGCGTATTATATGAGAACGTTGTGTTGCTTTGGTTTCGGTATTTTTCCTCAGTTGAAGAACACTTGCATGTTGCAATCATTTATAATATACTCGAAATCAATGTAAACGTTTATAATAATTGTTGCTAATATTGCTAGTTTTTGACAACTTATTATAGCCTATCAGCTGTTTAATGAAATCATCTGATCCTTACGAGTGAATATAAAACAACTGATCATTTACTATAACTACAGTAAATAATATCTAAGCTAGGTTCACGTATTTATTTATTTAAACAAAACAAGATATTTGTAAACACATATTCAGACTAATTATATATTCATCAAAGACATCACTAACAAAAGTTTCGCTTCTGTCGGTAACTCCCCGAGTTCCACAAGTGTACTGCTTTTATTTAAGTTTTTATTATCTGGAAAATATTGAAAATGTTTACGTGATTAATTAAAAAATACGCTAGTGCACAAAATTCCAGCAAAATGGTAAAATCTCTTGGTCTGTACAGTAAATTTCCACATTTTCCGGTTAGGATGAAAACATAGATATTGTAATCACCAAGTCGCTAATAACAGAACAGCTCTCAGTTATAGAGCCTCACTCGATGTTGGTTAAAGAATGGAGTTCGTTACTGAAATATTTGAGAGTTGGAACAATGCCAGGTTAATTACTGAATAGCCTATCACGAAAGTCAATATTCACCGCATTATAAATCAAACATATTTTAAAAAAAGTAGTAAAAAAACGTTTCATAAACGTTCCGGTATTTAAATGAGGTAGAAAGGTAACTTTCAAACAAAAGGGTATCTTTATAAAGGTTTGTTCTGAACATATTGACCAAATAAATCTGTTTCAATACTAAAATTCGGCTTGACAACATTTTCCTGAAACTTTGGGCATACACGAAGTTTTATAATTTAAATCATTGTACAAAAATAAATTTACAGTTTGAATGTGAGTAGAAAAAGCAATCCGCGATGGTGGTCAGGAGTAATTTTCTTTTCATTTATTCTTTTCGATTTAATCCCAAGTCGTAAATTTATTATCTTTCATATCTGCTACATTAACTAGGAAATATGAAACTTTTTATATTGCTAAAATTCCAGTAAAATCTGATTAACCTATTTTTACAAATCAAGCTTATTTCTTATCTTTGTTAATTGTTTTCAAAATGAATATTTGGAGATTTAAAGACATATATTTTGTTTTGATACTTAAGAATTACGTTCAACTAAATCTTATTAAAATGTTAAGGCTAATTTAGGAAAAAAATTATTTTTGTTAGTTATTAATGCTGTTTGTTTCTCAAGATAAACCAACAAATCGGCATATTTTTTTAAATCGCTTACCATCAGATTTTGTTCATATTTAAACTCAAGTAAAAGAAGCAAATCATTGAAAAGAAATTCGGTTGAACAGTGAAGCGAAAAGAACAAATCTTGACTGAATGGTTAGTTTTCGATTCAAAATTAAAATTAATGTAATTGTAAATCCCTTTTTACGCGTAATTTTTGAAACTCTAATTCTATGAATTTCTAAGAATAAAACGAAGAATCGCTAATAAACCAGATTTTAGCTCTCTGCTTTTATATGAAGTGATGAGTGAAGGAGCGTTTATTTTTACTAAGTAAATATAAAATTTTTTAAACAAACTTACGTAGAAGAAATATTTGTTGTGATTGTATAAAGAGAATTGTTTATTCCAAATATCATTTCCCGAGTTTAAATAAAACACTAGAATTAGAGCTTAATATTTCTGTTTCAATTATTGGCGGAGTAAATAATTGGCATAATTAATAATTATTAAATAATTATTGGATAATTATTATTAATGATAATAATTAATGCAATAATTATTAAATAATTATTGGAGTAAATAATTATTGGCGGTGTAATAATAATGTTTCAAAAAATAAACAGTATTTTTTGCTAATTAGAGCACATATTTTGTACGGACAGTTTTTTTTTAAGTTCAAGCTCGAGAAAACAGTTACATAGTTTTACGAAATTACCGATTAGGCGCTAGCGGAACATTACTACCAGCGCGTTGGTAAGACCTTCAAGTTATACAGCTATGAACACTCATTACAACGAGTAAAGTTTTAATTTCTCGTTTATAGAAAATACTCTCAGATCAATGGATATAAAACACTTCAGCCATTGTGTTCCGTGCTAAGCGAACAAGACACTTGCGTCTAGCTCTGTTTATTTTATTTATTGCCAACCATGTGTTGCCGTTATGTTTAGACCATTGAGTTTACATGGAGTCTAATAATTGTAGGAAACATTTCTCTGTCATGAGCTACAAGGAACTGAACATTATTTACTCCATGGCTGCTATTTCGTTACAGATTTATAGCCGAGACTCTGTTCAACACCAGATATATATGATTTACAAAATCTCCTGCCATTACCTAATACTGTAGTAAGAAAATAGCAGTCTATTTTATTTATTTATTTAGCGTCCATACTTTATGCCAGTTGGACTCGGGAGTAACTGCAGCTAGAATTAAGAACCTTAAGTTGCGCAGTTCAGAGACGCAGCAGACTGACTACTTTAGCAGATTGATGTGTTTTAGCCACATAGACCACCGAGTCCCTAGCTTACTTTATAAACTGCGCAGAATCTGCACTCTTACAAATCTAAAACCATGTTGTATACGTTATTATTAAACTAGACATACAACTGTATAAACTAGACATACAACTACCATTATAAAAAACGTGCTCGATATCAGAGATTAAAACGCTGTATGCTGCAAGGACAGGGGGAAGACGTTTAGGATAATAGGCAGTACTACTACCTATTTAACTGTAGTAGAACATTTTGCCGCAAGATATCACCAGCAGCAGCGCTTTCATAAAGGTTATCATTCTAGTAAGTTTCTATTCATTGACGTAATTATTTGTCAACCTGTTATGGACTAAACAAAGTAAGAACTTCTTAACCCGACTAGTTTTGCTTACCTACGCTAAATAACAACATTCCTCTGCCGACTTTCAAGAGCCTAAGCTTGCGAACGTCACCTACTTTCCCGTAACAATGCACTCGCTTCTGATCGTTCGCAGTGTACGCGTATCTCAAGTAAAACATACGCTAGACTGTTATATTTCTGTCAAGGCATTTTCTGCCGGCACACAATTGCGTATCTCTGCTATATTCGCTAGATTTACGAGAAGTTCCTGACTATTTTATGTCCCCACTCTAATTTCTATTATAAATACAGGTCTAAAATCGTTTTCCATCAGAACGTCAAGAAAGGTCACACATTGCTCTATTACAACCCGCCAAAACTTACCCCTCCTACTGTATATCAGCTTGTTCGGAAAGAATTAATACTAGAAGCTAGTTCTGCAGCCAACTTCTTATTTTCTGCCACCATTCAAAACAGGAAAAGCACCTAGCCGATCTCCTGCCAACCCAGATGTCTACCTAACCGACCGGGTTTTCTACACTACTTTACCAGATTACGACAAAACATTTCGGCTAAGAAAAAAACTTCAATTATCTACATCTAACAGAAAGAATTTCTTAGAAATTATGACCGGTTTTATTCAAAATTCAATGGTAGGTGTAGAACTATATTTCAAATCAGTGTAGGCCAATATATTTTTTAACAAAAACTAGTTAGGATTTACACCATATTTATCTTGCATAAAAATGACACTACCTAACGTGAGATGTTTACTGTCAGGTTTGCCCTCTCTCTTAACTCATGCGGAGTTTCTTTTGGCTCTTCCCGATTACTCATTGTAATACTTTTTTCAGTTTGAAGTATGCACAATCGTTGTTTATTCTTTCTTTTACGATAGGAGTCTTACTTATGTCTTACTTATGACAGTCTTACTTATGATAGACCGAAACTACTGACGTAAGGATGGTCACCTCGAAGGTTTTGCTTGTTTTAAAAACTAAGACCAAATACGTTTAGGTCCGTATGAAAAACGGAAGAAATAAGATAACTGAATGCTGCAGTTATTCGGCTTCTTTTCGATTTTTCCCCATTTTTTTCTTCCTGAATCAACTTGTATAAATATCCACCAGTTCAATTAATCAAAACCTCCTCGGTGGCCTAGTTGATAGCGTACTGGACTTTCACCCCGAGGACCCGGGTTCGATTCCCGGCCAGGGCTTAATATTTACATATGCTATAAATCATCCCATCGTCTGCATTAGCCCAAGTGTGCACAATAGTCGGACGTTAAACACCAAAAAAAAATCAATTAATTAAAACACAAATTGTTAGGCCTGTTTCATTTTCACGAAATATCTGATTTTGAAAAATAGTTCTGTTAAGTTAAAAGTTATGTTTCTTATGAAATTAGAGGGTAGGCCTACTATAAAATATTTTCATAAAATTAACAAAATGGCTGTTTATTGTAGTCTACTGTTGTTTCCACAGTTGTGTGCGCTGAAGAAAGAATGGCGACCGGTTCATTCATACACTGCCCGTACAAGCAGCGGCAGCGTCGGCTCTACTACTGGCGCAGGTACAAGCTCGCTTCCTTCAGGTAGTTCCAGGTCTGCACAAGAGACTTTGGAACTGAGAAAGATCAAGAAAGTGCAGAGTTTCTTCCGTGGTTGGTTATGTAGGAGACGATGGAAGCAGATCGTAGAACAGTATATCAAGAGCCCGCATGCAGAGAGTATGCGCAAACGTAACAGGTAAGTTGCTTGCAACCCGCGTCCAACTTTTTAAGTCCTTCTTTTAGATGGCCTAGCGTGTTGTTTTGGCAATCATGTCATCACAACATCTGTCGTTCTGTAAATATCCTGCCATAACATCTTTGTAAAGGTTATGAATGTTTTGCTGTTCGAAACACTTATAAGTTAGGTTATTTTTATTACATCATATTAAACTAGGCTTACTTTGAAACATACTATGCCTACTCGTACATATGGGGGGAAAATAGAACTCTGTATGCTATATTCATACACTTTTAAGAAAAGACGTATAGGCCCGTCTGAGTTTGAATACTGCAAGAATATTTTACTTAATTGTGTTCACTTTTTAAATAATTTTAATTGTTTATACATTTTTATTATTAACCTACTCCAGGAGGCCCGCGCAAAATTTCTCACTATGAAAGTTTTAAGTAAACACAGTCTTTTTAATAAGTATTTCATTTTCTTAATGGATATAAACATATTAGTTGATTTTGTTACCCTTGAACTACATGCCATTGTCCGTGAGTAAAGACGCTTCCAAGATACCGTTTTGCCTATGACAGTTAAAAGTGTATTTTATGTAAAAATGTTCACAAACTGTAAGTTTTACCGCAAAATCGTTTTGCAATGTCAAAAGCTGGTTAAAAAATCTTTCTAAAGATACCTCATTTATGCCTGTACAAATAGTATGTGCTGAGAAAAAGGGCTGTTGACTCAAGAAATAATATATATGATAAGTAGTCTAACAATGGTAGGCTGTCTTAAATGAAACAAAACAAAAATTAATTATGCAAAAATAGTACACAAACATTCTCGTGTTGAATTATTTCTAAAAAAAAATCGGTTTAGAAGATATCTGCAAATACCAAAAATCTGTCTAATCCCTCTGATTTGGTTCATGAAATGTTGCTGAAATTTTAGTCATGCAATATTTATATTTAGATACATACAGTATTCAATATATTAAATTTTAGATTTAAAAAATTGCTACTAATGGTCAATTCCAGTAAATGTTGTAATATTTTTAAATTGGATTTTGTGTATCAACTGTTACTTATTATGACAAAATAAGTAATCATAATAAGTAATGTTTCAGAATTTTGTTTTTGGAGTTTTGATAGATATATGCTTATTGATAGATCCACTATTAGAAACCTTGAGTTCAAAAAAAATGTTTTTATCTGACTTGCTGTATGTAGACTAGTAGTTTTCAATCTTCATGGAGTAAAGGAATATTGCTGAACATAATAGGTATTGTGGGCTACACAGCAAAATATTTGTGTGTGTGTGTGTGTGTGTGTGTGTGTGTGTGTAAACATTAGTATACTACAGGTATAACATTTATTTTTTTATATAGGTCCTAGATTTCAATAAGTGTATATTTGTGTATGGTTTGCCATATTGTAAATTATTACACATAGCATTCTGTTTTATTGTTTACAAAGTCACATAAAATAACTTGAAATTTAAAAAATGAAACTAATAATCTGTAAGTTTTTTTGCAAAAATTTTTCATTTGGCCTAAAAATACAAAAAAAAATCAACAATAAACAATAATTTTCTAATAAAACAATTTGTTATTAGAATTATAACTGTTATAATTTTGGTTTGAATTACCCTTTAGGCTCCTCAATATTTAATTTTAGATTAAATATTAAATTGGCTAATTAATAGAGTTGATCAGTATTTATTGTATGCAACTCTATGTCTATAATATTTTATACTGATGTTATTTTTAATTTCATTAGTTTTTTTTAATAATTACTAATGGAATAATAGCTTTAAGACCATGTCAGAGAAATGTCTAACAATTTGAAGATCAGTATCAAATAAGCAACAGCTTGCAACCACAGATTCTAGAACACTTCTTAGAGTGTCTTCTTTGTACCGTCCTGATGCCAATGGTCCCTACTCTAAGGGATCTTTAGTTTTTCACTACCAAAATCAGCACAATATGGCTGAGTCACAAGTAATGCTTCTGCAATATCAATCTGAAAGATATCGTGCTGTAAAACTACAGCTGCTAATTGCAAATGGTTACCCGAATGCAAATGTTTTCAGGCAAGACACCATAAAGTTTTACACTATTTTATTCTTAGAATAAAATTGTGTCGATTTTAGAAATGATTACAAAGTTTCGGACACAATATAGTCTAAAAGTTGTAAAGGGAATCAGGAAGCAAATTTTCTTTAAAATATAAAAATAAATCAGAAAAAGAGAAAGTGAGAGAAAAACATCTCAATAGGACTATTTGTAAACACCTGACTTAATGTATCTTTAAATTGTGTATCATTAAGGCAAATGTCTGTAATTAGTTTTTTTCTTTTGTAAACCTATAAATCAAGTTGGCTCATTTAAATTCATGTCATTAATTTAACTAAAAGGCGGTGACAGGTGAAGGAAATGGGAGATCATTAACCCTTCTTTCAGAAACATCCTCTCAAATACATAGTATAAAATATATTTTACGAGATACTTCAGTTGCAAATCATGTAGAAGGAGAGAGGTAATGTGTATATGTGAACACATGTAAATAGTGTTCTACGGTAACCTAACTGGTATTCCGAAACACCTTAAATCAATAAGTATGCATTTAAGTTTGAACCTGTGCATAATATTTGTTTATTAATGGCATAAATATAATTTTCAATATTATATTTGCTACTTAAAATTATTAATGTAATAAATGGTAGGCACACATTGACTAATTTCGTTTTTAACTAATTTCGTTTTAATTATGACTTATGTTAATGATACAGTTAACTGCCAGGAGTTGCTATTTTGACTAACTTTCAAACATTTTGACTAAAACTAAACATTTTAATCCTTTTTTATGAAAAATACTACTTTGTAACTGTTTTTGTAAGGAATTAGTAGTATTTGTATTTAACAGTTATTAAACTACAGAGTAATGTTTATAGTGTTAACCTCTATTACTTGATTAATTAATTACTTTTAAAACTTAACATAACAAATTACATGAAAAAACTTTGCACAAACTTTCTTTCATTCGATTATAATTGTTTTCAGTGGTATAACATTTTTTCCGTGGCCCTCACGAAAATACCAGGTTCCAAATTACTGACATGAAATTTTTTTAATTTCAAAATGAACAACCATGAAAGTAAAGTAACCTATTTTGCTCTACACTCATAATGCAAATTTGTCCTAAAATAAATTTTAGGAAATTGAGATAAAGTTTTAGTAGAGTATCAAACTAAACTTTTTGTTGGAAGAATTTTTTCTTCTGTTGATACATTTAAAATTACTTACACTGTAACATATTAAATACATTTTGAGCCACTGTACTTAAATTTCAATATATCTGTAATGCTTGATAACTAAGGCCATTCAATCTCTCTTGGAGTATTTTGTTCTTAAATAATTTTTAACAAGTTAACTTGGAAAATGAGCACCGGCCACAGTTACTGGTAAGGTCAAGACTACCTTTTCTTTTGGGTTTTCAAACAACAGAATCATATAAGAGCTTTCATGACATCCGAATAAGTGTACTTTCAAAGAATCTATTCTAGAAGACCATCATGCTGAGCAAAGTTTAATATTTAATACAAAGATGAAAAACTTTTTTTTTTTTTTTTTTAGATTTTAGGGTTGTTATAGTTTACAACAAAAATGTTAATAAGCTTTTGGACCTCGCTGTGTCATAGGATCTGTGGGGAATGTATGTTTTGCAGTTGTGTTTATCATTCATTTAATACTAGCTGTATCCGGCCATATGTTGCTGTGGCTCATCTGATTTAATTTAATAATGTATTTGGAAACATTGAAATAGAAAAATAAAACTGGAAATTTTAAAATCGTAAATAGATCGTTAAAAAAATTGAAATGGAATTGTAAAAGTATATCATGTGTTGCTTTTATGTCCAACAGATGGTGCTTTGGTGCTGTTTTTCAAAAAAAAGCATATTTTACCTGTCACAGGAGTGACATGTATATAATAGTAGGGTATATAATAAGGGTCATATAGCCTACTATTATATTATAACATATATAAACAGTACTGTATAATATAATACAATATATATATATATATATATATATATATATATATATATATATATATATATATATATATATATATATATATACTACTATATTAGTAGGTATGTACAATAGTAGGGTCAATCAGCTGCAAGCAGTGTAGGTCCTTAAAGAGAGTAGGGATATCCTGTAGTCATTGTCAATACACAGAATCATATATAAAATCTTATTACTTGTGATTGTTATTCTCAAGTAAACATTCTATTATATTAACATGTCTGTTGATATTGATATGCCTGAAATTAAATTTGTTTTTTCCAGTTTGGTGTTCCGTATGGTGGAAGCAGAGGAAGAATATATGGAACAGATGGAAGTTCTTGTCTCCTGTTTTCTTCGTCCATTTAAAATGGCTGCCAGTTCAAAAAAACCTCCTTGTTCACATGAAGATGTAAACTCTATCTTCTTGAATAGTGAAACAGTACTCTTCCTCCATCAAATCTTCCTCAAGGGCTTAACTTCTAGAATGGAGAGCTGGCCAACTCTAGTTCTGGGTAGATAGTGATGTCTTTACATATTTATTGTACTTTACTTAAACAACTTAGTCCATGGGGTATTGCGCCTGACCATTTTATTCTCAAAAATCAATCTGCTCATAATAACACTCCATTCAACAAAACATATCACATAAAGGAAAGAAGCAACCTTTTTCAGACTTACTTGTACTACTTTTGGTAGTTTTATAAAAAATATTGCAACTAGCCATTTGGGGTTTGTTTTCTATAATTTTTTTATATATATATTTGCTACCTCACCTATCTCACATTATTTGAAAAATTCTTTTATTTCACTATTATAGTATTGCAAATTATTAAAATCAATGTTGAAAAACTATTTTGTAAGCAACAAAACAATTATAAAAGAATGCCTTTATAATTTGTAAACTATTAAAAATTCACTGTGGTTAGTGTACAATTTATCACTTAATAACTAATATTAGATGTAACAACAAACTGACTACTTTAGTCACAACTTGTAACCACTCAAGTTAATACAAACACCAACATACTTTCTTGACAAGCAAACTTTCGGAAATCAATGACATAGACAGACTTCTGATCTAAGATAGGAAACTAAATAGTATAAAACAATTCCAGTCTTTTAAGTCATTCACCAACTAGAGCCAACTACTTTATAAATTGGAAAAACATTATTATCGCTTTACATTGTATTTTGCTTTTCGTATTTTACCATTTATATTTTCAGCTCAACAATTTAAATACTCACTACTTTGTGTTTGCAATTTACTTTATTATATAGCTTTTAATAATATTATGCATTAAAATGATGCAGGCAACACAGAATCCCATTGATGTTCTCGACCAAACTGTATGCAGGTTTCAGTACTGTATACTTACTACCGCTGGCTTTTTACAAATTAAATTACATATAATTTATAATATTTTAATTTTTGCACAAAAATAATGTTTTGAATATTTTTTTTACCATATACTTTTTTGAATATCTGAGTTTATCATAAAACAGATCTTCCTACATGTTTATGATTTCCTTCAAAATTATGCCTTGTTGTTCTTAAAAGATTTCATTAGTTAGACCATTTAGGGTATTTCTCACAAGTTTATTTACATAACATATTTTTAGATTAGCCAGAAATAACGTAATTTAATATAGCAACCCTACTTTTAAAGGAGAAATAAAAAACAAGAATTTTGCAAATTACATTATATTTTTATTTCTTATAATTATCCTGCAGCTTTGACTTTTCATCTATTTGAACCACTAAACATATTATCATGAAACATAAGATATCTGGTCAAACAATGATCACTTTATACCTTTCACTAATCTTTATCAAAAATTTCAATGTTGAATTCGTATCTGACATTATTGAAAGCATATTTTTGACAATATCTCTTGTCAAAATCAATTCAAAATACGTTTTTTTTCTAATTTTAGATTAGGAAAAGTCTCCTTAATCACAATAACAGAAAAAATGTTTGAAAACTTATATTTATATGTTTATAAAAAAATATTGGAGAAGGGCAACTGCCGTCTTTGGCTCTCCCTAAATTGCATCTATGACTTAAATTTAGCTTAGTAACATGTTGTTAGAGAAATATTTTTATTTATTTTTTTTAACACTTTTGTTAGATAACCTCTTTTAACAAAAAATCTATCTAATTTATTAATATAGTTTTTTAAAATCACAAAAACTAGAACAAAAATGTTTAGCTAGCAAACTAAGATATATCTTTTTTTTTTTATTTGCACTGACTACTAACATAAATACTAGTTATATTTATTTGTCCCCTTGATATCAGTTTTAAGTTTCATATCAATTTTCAATGCAAACATCAGTACCAAAAAACATGCTAAATTGAGAAGAAATGTCCTGAGTGAAATTTAATTATGGAAAGTTATTTACTAAAAAAAATTATTTTTTCAGTGCAATATGGCAGAATCATAAAAATATTTCTAAACCAAACCAATGTGCAAAGACTATGATTATTACAATCTCATTTTTAAATTTACCGATAAAAATATTATTGTATGAAGGTGCCATCATAATATGCCTTTTTTTAATCAAAAATTTGTCCTTATTTTAAAGAAAATTTATTAAATTTATTACAAAAAACCAATATATGGTTTGTGATCTTAAAAGTGTTTACACGATTGTATAAGTTTAGTGTGTAGTATATTTGTATACAGTGCCACCACATCATTAATTAATGCGTTAACTAATAATAGGTTGAAAAAAGGCTGTTGTGTTTCTATAAATTTTTTTTCTGTTATAAATGAAGGCTGAATTTTTAACAAATGGTTGAAGGATTGGATTAACAAACAAAAATATTTTCTCGATTGATGAGCATTTTCCTTTCCATTTCCTGAAATCATTGTTCTTCCAATAATGGAGGTTGTGTTGCTTTATATATTAATGGCAGCAAATAAAACAGTAGTGTGTGTGTAGGGATTTAGAAGACAATAGATGGTGATTAATTCCTTCTTCAGGTTGTTTCTCAAAAGACCCTTTAATATTTAAAAATATTTAATTTATTTATTTAAATTAATTGCCAGATTTTCACCTAATTTAACATAAGTCTTCAAATCAGAAAGTTATTGGAACATAATCAACTATACTGTTTAAATATTTTCCAAAATCATTATGGAGTATTCATAATTGTTTGATTTTAAATGGAATCACTATTAGTAATTCAAACCTGATGTAAATAATAAGCCTACTTTAAAATTTTTAAAACATAACCGAGGGGGCCGTGTGAAATTTTGCACTATGAAAGTTTTAAATAAATACAGCCTTTTGAATAAGAGTAGTCTTTGGTGTGAGGGCGGTAGTTGGAAGGAGAAATCGTAATACTAAAATACAAAAAAGTAAATAAATGCAAAAATTTAGAACATTATATTTGCTTCTTTCCTGGTATATCATAAATTCCGCAATAACCTCTAACTGTATTTCGTCATTTTAATTCTACTTTATTTTATGATGTCCATATTAACAATAGATAAATGCATGATGGAAGGAGAAACAGCATACATATTTGTGTAAGAACGGTGTCCAAAACATGTTTTTGGTATTTGAAATGCTTGTCCCAGCTTGTACGATGGGCAGGGATAGGGGACTGTATGTAGGGCTACATAACCTATAAGTTAATAATGACTTTTAAATAAATCATGTTATGCAAACAAGTGGCATTTGTAATGGGATTTTCTATTCGTGAATAAATAATAAGTTAGCTTCATAAAATATAGAAAATGTTGTCTGATTTGTGATGCCATGCATGCACATCCATGACACTGTTGCTGATGACAGTTAAAAGTGTCTTTTACTTTGAAATTTTCCACAAACAGTAAGTTGTAGCGCAAAATCGTTTTGCAATGTCAGAAGCCAGTTAAAAAATCTTTCTAAAAATACCTCATTCATGCCTGAATATGAAATAGTATGTGCTGAGAAAAAGAGATGTTGACGCGAGAAATAATATATATGATAATTATTGACTCTACATTCTAATTGCATTTAATTGTACAATATGAAATCATTCTTCATTTTCAAAACATAAAATAACAATATAAAATGTAAGAATTTAGAAAACAAAATTAATAAATGAGCAATAGTACAGATAATTTATTTGTAACAAAATAATGTAAGAAATATTCTGTCACAGTGAAGCCTGTAACAAATTGGTAGCCCTGACTTAGCCCTGACTCTATGTCAAAAGGTTTTTAAGCTGTAATCCATTACTCTCAATTCCATTTTCTTATCTTTCAGTCACACTTACTGTATTCTTTTTTATTTAATAATCACAATATTTTATGTTTTAAAATTTCTTTTTTATAATAGAGTGCTTTTTAAGAGTTGAAAATAACTCTTTTGTTATTATTTTATAATAGTCTATTTTAAAAATACTTTTCTTTTGTTACTAAAAAATGTTAAAATATTTCTTTAGGTACTGCACTGGTAAAATATGTTAGAATATTTAAATTTTAACAAAAAGATAGATATCATTTTAAAATTCTACTAAGACTCAGTGCTCAAATATTTATTATAGTTGTTTTATACAAATCGTTCGACTTATAATTGTTTTAAGATACATTAAAAGCTTATCACAGATTTTTCCATCAAAATATTATCTCTATTTCGCACAATAGTTATTATAGTTACAAAAAGAAAACTCAAAATGAAAACTAATTTAATAAAAAAAATTAAACACTGATATGAGGTTGTGAACATTATCAGTGCCAAAACCATAAAGGGACTAAGGAAGCTTCTTTACTTTGAAACTTACAATGCATACAATTAATGAAAATTTGCTGTAAGAGACAAAAGTAATTTATTTTTGCTAAGTTTACAATTTATTGTTCTGAAATAATAAAGTTTAAATAGTAGTTATATATATTTGTAGAAAACTTGTAATATTACCATGAGAGTGAAAAACATATGATGAATGAACTCATTATCAGAAACAGTGAGCATGGTTACCAACTCTAGAGATGAACAGATATAACTGTAACTTGTGACTTGGAGCTCTTCACCCTAATTGTAGAGCAAGGAACACCACCATTACAGTTTCAGCACAATTAAATAGTCATAGTTTCTTACAATAACTGACTCTAATCTTGAGTAGTAAACTGCTGACAATTATTAATTATTTTAATTATCAGATAAGTAATATTATTCCATTTTTAAAAAATCATATCACATAATCACTGGTGTAGTGATTTCTATTTTTAAAAGTGATCATTTTGACCTTAGTAATTTTAGGCTAATTTTCAATGAAATTTTAGAAGGTAACTAAAAATATATTATTGAACTTTTTAAATTATACAAACCCCCACCAGTGAAAACCACCTCGGTTTTTGAAACAGTGTGTCTACAGAAGATACCTTGTTGACATTTTTGAATAGGATACAAGATTAAATAAATCAAAATAAAATTTTGGTACTTTTGACCGTGAAACACTTTTAGTTAATTAAAAGCTGGAGAACTGGAATTAAGGGTGCATATTACAATTGGTTAAGTTATTGTAATTCGGGAATCATAGTGTAGGGTTTGGAAGTTCCATTAGCAAAGACGTTACATTGAGATTTGGTGTTTCTGAGGGTTCCGTTTTGGATCCTATTTTGTTTTTATTATACATTAATTTTCAGCACAAATCACAACTTTTGCCAATGATACTTTTCTTATAATCATGGTTTGCATTCTTTATACTCTCTTTTCATTATACAACTTATACTTTTTATACATTCATTAAAATAGACTTTGATCATTATGTTGATGCAGTCTTTTATATAATGCAATCAGTTTTATTTTCTTCTTTCTTAGAATTTTTTATCATACAAATGCACCATTTTTCAATCTATTTTTTTTTTCCTGTAGGAAATCAAATACTGGCTTGTCTAAGGAATTCATATTTACTTCTTTTTATTTCCTTTTCTTGATGACTTGTGTTTTCCCTTCATAAGTAAGTTTAAGTTTTATTTCTGGTATGACCACTAAGTAATTTGTCCTGAGTGGTGTTTTTTTTTGTTTTTTAGTATTCTAACATAAGTCTAGGCATTTAGATGTATGATCTATTTGAGTATTCATGTTTTAATTTAGGCACTTGAAAACAATATTTGATCAATATTTATAAAATTTTTGTTTATTGCTTTATATACACAAATGAACGAATATCCAAATAAACTGCAATAATAATCCTTAAATATTATAATGATTCTTAATAGGTTTATAAAATAACATATTTGATAATAATCTTTTAAGATTAAAATGATTCATGATAGTTTTATAAAATAATTTATTTGAATCTTCTCGAGTGTCTGGTTTTGTCCAGGAGATTTGTTTGACATGTTGTTGCCGATGTTGAGCATCTATCAAGAATATGTTCGCAACCACCATTACAGTCTGCAAGTGCTAACAGAGTGTAAGCAATCACCTCCATTTGCTGCTCTTCTCTCCAGGTTAGAAAATAAGCCTGCATGTCAAGGGAGATCACTGGAAATTTTCCTCACATATCCAATGCACCAAGTGAGTGATTCATAATTTCTATTTACTCATTAGATAAATAGTTCTTAAGTGTGTGATTTACATTTACACAAGAAAGTTTCTAAAATTAAAGTCGTGGGCTCATTTCAAATGTTTGTAATTTTTTCTAACATTTAGCATTTCTCCTTTAATTCTTGATGTATCATTGCTTACATTTTACAACCATAAATTTTCAAAATTTTGAATGTTTACCTAAGAGAAAGGATCCACATTTCTTAAACCTATTTTGGTTAGAAGCCTTGTTTTTTTTCTTTTGAAGATGGTAAATATTTGTAATTGATGCTTGAAGGAAAGAATAGTATTGTAACCTTAAATTTACTTTGAACTTCCCTTCGAAGACAAAAATGTATCTTAAACTAATGTGAACTCTTAATATGTTTTATTAAGCAGTTGGTTAAATGTGACTATTAACAAAAAAGTACTAATAAAAAAATGGTTTAAATATACTTTATTTACTTAAATCTTATTGGAAAAAATATTTTTTGTAAGAATAACTGAAACCGAACAATCACTATAAAACAAATTAGGGTATATTAATTATTCAGAATAACAATTTCTTGAGTTCAATAATATAATATAAAAAAATATGAAAATCAAACCAATTAATTAATTCACGAGAAGCAAGTAGTATCTATGGACTGTTTTGTCACATCGTTGCAAGCTAGTCAATATGTAATTTATTTATTTTATAAAAGGCCTACTAGTAAGATTTATATAAAATAAGTAAATGGTGTGTACATTGGAACTTGGTTATAACATCACTGAAGATACCAATTAAAAAATAACTCATCTGAGTGATTGTATAAAAAATGTGTTATGAAAGAAATCAATTTTAAAGATTTGTAACAGTACTAGCACTGCATTTCCAGTAAAATTCAAATATTTTCACTTTAATATCCTACATATGAAAAATATTTTTAAATAAATCTACAATTCAAAACACAATAAACATCTGTGACATGTTTATTTCTAGTTAGATTTCTAGAAACTAGAAACTAAAATTTCTCAATAATATGTTACAATGGTTCTCTTTTTACTTTTAAATTAATATAGCTTTTAAAAAAAGCACTAAGTAACATTAAGTATAATTTTAAGGTAAATATTTAATTTAAAAATCTAACTAGAAATTTTAAAATCCAGCTTTTGAACTGTTATCTGACGTTTTTCTATCCATTTACATTTAAAATTTCAGATTTCTTTGTACTATAAATTTTGGCTGTACATAGTGTGTGTGTGTGTGTGCACATACATGCACGGGCGTGCGCGTGCACACTCACCAAACTCTCTCTCTCTCTCTCACACACACACACACACACACACACACACACACACACACACACACACACACACACACACACACACACACACACACACGCACATACACATTTATTAATTTAGATAATAAATAAAACTTATTGTTACACTGATACATTATTTTCATTGTTATATTTATTTGTTTAAAAATTAAATACTTAGCATACAGCACTTGTGCATAAAAAAATATGAAGATGAACATTGTACTTATTTTAAAATATTGAATCCAAAAGAATGTAATGTAACTTCATCATGCTTACATTCTGTTGATTACAGTAATCATTACAGTTTTCTCAAATTAGTATAGTTAATGATTGTTATATTCCTCTAAAAAAAACGATATTGCACAATGAAAATTATATCTGTGTGTAAGTATATAGACTGGAAGTAAGTGAGATAGACTAGATGAGATTAATTTTTTGAGGTTATATTTTGATGCCCCAGGCAACATGACCAAAGACCTATTATATAACTAGATCTCTTAGATTCTAATTCAGACTGGTGTCCTCAGTGAGTTTGGTAGTTCACTGATTAGCTCATTCTGCTAGAGGTCCTCAGATTTTTGTGAGCCAAACACTCTGTGCATCATACTGGCAAGAATCTCACAATCATAGATTATGTGGCCTGCGGTTTCATTTTTCTTCCTGCATGGTTTCTTTGTTGTACATTCCTATTCTGTTCATGTGTACTACACACCACCATATCCTGTAATGAGTACCATGGTTTTTCTGAATTGTCCTTTATATGAATTGTCTTAATGTTTTTGGATGACAGCTCCTTACTCTTGAAGAACAGTTTCTGTCAGTTCTATCATTGCAACTCTAAAAGGGTTGTGTTCCTCACATTTAAGATTTTAACCTGGAAGGTCTTCAGTTTTGTATCTTTAATTAGAGACTCTTTTGCTACCCCTCCTCTCTTTTTAGTTTGTGCTTTTTCGCTCCTGATAGACTTTTGTACATTTACAAATGTTGGTCTGAATTGAGTTAGGTTGTTGACTCTTCCACTGTGTATTGGGTAGGTTCACCTAGAGTATCTTCGGTCAACACAATTCACTGTTTATGGGTTGCATGAAGTTAAATACAGCCCCAGCTTCCTCTTTCTCCATGTTATTTTCATTCCCCATGTTCACCCAAGTTTTGCCAGTCTCCAGTGTTTTCTAGGCTTAGAAGATTTATTTACAGCCATCAAAATCCCACAAGTAGCTAGGAAAATTAAACATCCATCCAGATAGAGTCCCACATGTATAGGTAAGACTAGATTAAATCTTAAGCTAAGTTCCCCCTTGACCATGCAGCAATCAGTGTTGGATGTACCATCTTTGATTATGATGAAGGGATCTAACTCAAGAGCAGACAGATAAAGAAAGGGCACCTTATACCAGCTAGGGCACCTTGGGATTACATAAGCCATACTCACAATGTGTGAGCCCTTGAGGGAGATATTGACTGAACATATAATTCAGTCTTGATAATGCTATGCAGTTCAGTGGAATGACAAAAATTGAAAGCTTAAGTCCTGCCTCTATCAGCAGTAGTAATTCTGATGGTACTTATCTGCCTGCTACCAACTTCTTTGTTGAAATTACTTGATACCTACTAACTTTTTACTTCCATTCTGCCTTATTATGCTTTCCTTATTATGAAATTTTCAGCTCTTATACTCTTGTACATAAAATATTTTTGAGAGTGTAACTGAGTAGCCTGTAGCATTTAGTGTTGTTGAATCTTTTTTTTTATGATAAAAACATATATTTGGCCTGACTTATGAAAACAGTACACTACATCTGAGTTTATATAACATCCATAGCCATTATAAGCAAGATTGACTATATATTAACAGCCTGTCATTACTGTTAAACCTACATTATTGTTTAAAATGTGACACATTTGATTAGGCCACACTTCGGGATACTTCAGTAAATTGTATAACATTTACAAATGTTTACTGATTTTAAATAAATTTTAATTAAAAAACAATTGTTTTTAAATTAACAAGAAATTATGAATTATATATAACTTTTATATTATTTTTAATGATTATATTTAAAATTATTTTTTAGTCAAGCCTAATCCCCCCCTGAAATTCTGCCTCCTGCTGGAGAAGTAAGAAAATGTAGCTTGTGTGTTAAGCAGAAGTTTTTGTGCATTTATTCTTCTCAAGCCTTTTTCTGGTTTTGAAACTAATCCAAAATATTTATTTGACATTAGGCTGACAAGTTTATTAGTCCATTAAAAACACAAACTTATACTTATTCCTGCCTGAAAACTAAAACCAAAAGCAGAGTACAATACCAGTTGATATTTCACTATCTATTTTTTGTTGTTTGAAATAAAATGTTGATCTTATTCACACATTCTAGTGCTCGTTTAATTTTTCACTTCAACCTGTCATGTGCAACTTTCCATAGACATATTCGTACAAAATGGAGCAAACAGAATGTATTCTATTTATAACATCTAACAGTTATTCCATTTTCAATAAACAAATGTTTAATAATAAAAGTTTGTTTCATATGTCTTACCTCAGTTTGTTCAAATTATCGCAAGAGTTGGCAAAAAACATCATCATACCAAACTCTATGAATTCAAAAATATAATTTTTTTGTGTACCAAAAAATAGTGGTCCTAATGTTCATTGAAGACAAAGTTTTAAAAGGCTTTCTTCTGCTTGTTTGAGAAACAATATCACTCATGTAACATTGACTGTTGTTTTGTTTCACCAGATTCATTCTATGCCGAAGTCTTATTATCAGTCATAATTCCCATCATAATAACCGCTAACAACAGAAGTTCTACCACTCCTCTCTTCATAATGATTTATTGTTCTTAAACTTAAAAAAAAATCAGACCCATATGTACATAACACCTTCACTTATAATGCTTGAGCTGTTACAGCACACAATTCATGATTTATTATAGAAATATTTGGTACAAGATCTTAGCACACTACATACCTCACATACAGTAAAATTTTACTGTGGGATACTTTGTTCCCCTCACCGTTCCTTTCACTTACTGACTTTAATTAACTAGTCTTTCTCAATCAATTGAATTTAAAACTTACATTTCAAATTGACTTATTCTGAAAAACACAACTTGAAAATTCAATGAAAATTGATTCAAAAATATAAAACACCTTTAAATATATAGCAGAATGATTTTATTTCAATAAATGTGAAAACATCTATTTATTTCTAGGTTCCAAGGTACATCATAACTCTGCATGAGCTTTTAGCACATACACCTCATGACCATGTCGAAAGGAAAAGTCTTCAAAATGCTCGCCAACAACTTGAAGATCTTTCTCGTCAGATGCATGATGAGGTAATACCATAACATAATACCTACTATGGTATACAGGGGATAATTAGTTACAATGGAGCATAATTAGTTAAGTTCAAATTTCACCATTTTTTAGAATGCAATTCTATTAGTTCAAATTATCTAGCAGAAGTATTGTAAGTCCAGAAATAAAGGGATTAAATATTTTTCTTAATTGAAGAAGTATTCTATATCAATTGTACCTACTTTAATTTATGCATATCTATCCAAAGTCTAGTTTTAAAAAGTGTCTACTGAACAATTAATTATATGTCTGGATATAGGCTAGTTCTGAACCACAGAAATGAATTTATCAAATAATTTGTTTCATGATTTCATTTTATTTTTCAGTACTTTTTGTAATATGATTTCAAACGAATATCATTTTGTGTAATTTATAGGTTTTCCATGATATAATTGTGGTACTAGGTGGCACAATGTTAGTGAGATATAAATTTATGAACCATATATACTTGTTTAAATATTACTAAATGATCTGGCAATGCTAAATTGTTTTGTAACTTATTTGTTATAATAGAATTATTGCAAAGTTTGTAAACAATTAATAACTTTTGTTAAATGTAACGAATATATGCTTTAAGAAAACCAATTGATTTTAATTTGTTAATTTTTGCAGGTTAGTGAAACAGAAAATTTGCGAAAAAACTTGGCAGTGGAAAGAATGATCGTAGAAGGCTGTGATATTCTTCTGGACGTAAATCAAGTTTTTGTTAGACAAGGTAAAATGAAATTTCATTGCTTTATTATCTAGAAATGTATATTCTTTTCTACATATAATTGTCATGGGCTTAATACTTAATCCTATCAAAATTTAAACATTTTATACACAAATGAGTCACAGAGCAATGCCGCATTCAAATATAATACATGCTTCAATTAAGCTATAAGTAATACATTTTTCAAATATGTATGTATTAGGTATTTTTAAATTTTAAAATCTTTCTTTAAAAATCAAATTTTAAAATCTTCTAGCATATTAAGTGCTAGATTTTCAAAAAGGTGTTGAACCAAACATTGCATAACCCAGCTCTGCTCATTCTTACAACTTCTCAATTAATATTGTTCTCAAACACCAAAGTTCAAACATTTTAAAAAGGGGTTGAATATGAATCAACTGAAAATATGATGATCAACTGGTTGCAATTGTAATTACATAAACGTTTGAGATACAGGGGTGAACTCAAACTAGGTTATTAGACACTTTTAAGAACTTGTAGGTTGTGTTATTAGACATAACTATGTTTAAAGAAAATACCCATACCATTAGTAGGAACAAATAAGTGACAGATTATAAGCATTTTCTGACAAGTTGACAAGTATTTCTATATCAGTATTTATTTAAGGAATACAAATTTGTTTAATTTTTTTAACGGATGGATGGAATATAGGACTAGATACTCAATACACCAAAGTGTAAAAATGTTTAATACACAATACCATTTGTGTAATACATTTTTCTTAATACTAGTTGCTACAAAACACACACACACACACACACACACACACACACACACACACACACACACACACACACACACACACACACACACACACACACACACACACACACACACACACACACACACACACACACACACACACACACACACACACACACACACACACACACACACACACTAATCTACATAACTTAGCTAACTCTAAAGTGTAAAATGTAAAAGAGTTTAAGGTTCTGGATGCTGTTTTAGTTTCAGCATTGTTTGATGACTAATTGCTATATTATATTTTTTTAACATGTTTAACCAATACATGGTTATGTGTACCATTAAGAGGATATATTACTTGCAATATTTCAAATTATTAAAAATAATGTATCAAAAATATGATTGTTGCTCCTTTTTTGAAAATATGTGACAAATTGACTCATACTGATACAGGAGTACTAAAGTAAGCATACCATTCTAGGGTTAAGAATAAGCTTATTAAAAACTGATTACTAGAATGAACCCCGTAATCGTCGGTTAGGCCTTAAGAATTTTGACTTTGCCATTATACATAGTACAAAAAAAATTTTAGTAGTTGTAAGCTAATTTTTCACAACATTAAACATAAAATAAGTATTTTGCAGAATTAACAAAAGCTTATATTTTAAAATTAAATTTAAAAAATAATGTAAACATGTTAATCTTTTATAATTGAAATGTTGTACAAATTCTTAATAGTTTTAAGTTTATTAATAGTAAATAATACAGGTTATGGTACTAATATCACAAAGCAATTGACAGAAGCAATTTTTTATTTTTTTTTTTTTAAGGCGAAAAGCACATTGAGGCTATTATTGCCTCCCTAAATGTAAGTGTGATAGTAAAGTTAAAGTCTTAAGTGTAGTGTTGCAAGTGTAAGTGTGTGTTAGACTCGGGTACCACGAAGGACATCTAAATTCTCTCAATATGTGCAGCTAGTCTATAAAAGCAATTTTACATCCCTAATAAGTAGTGTCACTGAATAATATTAATCTGTGTATGAACTTCTTAGATTATGTTATTATTATTTTATAAAACTCATACTATAAGCAAAGTGATTTTAAGATGATATAAGGCTCAATTTGATTGAACAATGGGTTTGAATCAATGAGCCTTATGAATAAAAAAAAGCAAAAGCCTTAATTTACAAAATCTGAAGCATACCCTTTAAAACTCATGTTATAAGCAAAGTTATTTTAAGGTGATATGAGGCTCAATTTGGTTGAACAATGGGTTTCAATGAGCCTTATGAATAAAAAAAAGCAAAAGCCTTAATTTACAAAATCTGAAGCATATCCTTCAATTGATATGAAAAAAATATAAATCAAAACCTTTTATTTTAGAGTAAGCAAATCTTTCTTTTGTTGATCCATTTGCTTTGTTAGTGGTAAATAGTTATGAATAAAACCGACTATTTATTCTAAATAAAAAGCAAATCCTTTGACAATGATGAATCTAGTCAGTAGGAAATTATCCTGTGAAGTGAATGGTTATGTTGTTATATTCCTTTTTGTCATGGCACTGTTAGTTCTTGTGCAAAGTGTCAAACATTGTAAGTCACCTTCTTGTCCACTTACTAGAGATTTTAAGAACATATTTAGAAAAAATAACCCCAAACAACAAACTTACATACTAAAAAAATTTATAATATTTTGTTTAAATTACAGTTAACTACATTTACTCGTAAGCAAAGGTAATTGTTAATTGTTATTCATATAGAATGAAAGAAATGCTTTAGCTTTTACATTTTACTTAAAACAAAACCTTTTACTTCAATTTTTTTCAAGAATTTCCTTCTTTTTTATTAATACAGGTGATTATATTGTTCAATGGAACTGAATGAAATTTATTTGCATGGTTCAATGTAACTGAACATTGTATAAATTAAAATACAGTGTCAGACATTGTTATTAGGTTATTAGAAATTTTTTTCAAAAGAAAATATTTTATTTTTAATTTTACATCATTTTCAGATAATTCCAGAAAATGTATTGTATATTTTACATTTACCTTTGATTTATTTATAAACAACATTTCTAATTTTATAATCATTCCTCTTACTTTTCTACAAATACTCATTATTCTATACAAATCTATAAATAGTGGAGTGTGATTCTCACACCAATTAAATACTATTATTATTATTATTATTATTAATATTTATACTAATACAAACGACAAATCAAAACATATCATAAACATAGTCTTAGTACAGTTTTTTAAACTTGTTAAAAAATCCCAGATCAAATTGAGCGTTGTCTTTTCAATGACATTGAATACTAATCCATAACATAAAAATAGAAATCCAGTCTACTTCTTTCAATGATTCTATTTCATTGATCAATGTAATTTAAATGCAATCAACATTATTTAATTTCATTGATTCAACCACATTGCTCAACCAAATTGAACCTTGTATATGCATTTTTAGTTGACTGTCAAGGGTAAGGCTCAACCTCTTTTTTATAATAATTTTCGAGAGAGATAATTTTGAAGAAAGTGAATAATGCAATGACTACAATAATAATGTTCCTCTGTCTCAATCAATTTCTTGGTTAAATCAGACAGTGAACTAAATCAGTTTTGTTTTAGCAATAACTACTAATTATTTATTCTCATCCTTATCATAATTTGATTTTATTACTTTTTATAATAAATTTTCAATTTATTGAAATTGTAAATTACTTTCAATTCAGTGTTCCACTTGGAATAGTAAATTTTTTATCCATGATAAAACCTTACCTATTTGGTAATTTTTTGTTAACATGTTTATTCTAAACAAATTTCTATTAAACATGTGCTCCAAAGTCACTAATAACATGTTAAAACAAATTACATTTATTAAAATAAGGAATTATAAATATTAAAAGCAATATTTAAATTATGAGTACATTTACAGTTATCTTTCCCGCGCTTTCCGGACCATCCCCCTTTCAATTGATTAAAAGACCGTGCGTCAACGCGGAGCGCTATTAGCAGAAGCAGCAGACAGAAGAAAACAAAATGAACATCAATAAAGTGATAGTGATGTTAGCTACCATAACACTATTTGTAATAATTATCCTGAGCTTTTAATTTAAAAGAAGTACAGTGTAATAAATTTATAAGCCAAATTTATTCTGAAACATCGTTGTTTACGCTATCAAGACTGTAGTGATATCGTTTTACGTGAATGATTGTATTATCAGTAAATTGAAACTGCACGCCGGATCAACCTGTTTGTAAAAAGGGTGTTTACCTCAATTGTTTTGCTGTGAGTAAGGCGTTTGCATATTAATGAATATTTAAGTACATGAGTTAACGTGTAGTATAATAATATTCATTATGAAAGCCGGGATTTTAAGGTTATAAATTGAATTATAAGTTTGTTTATATGATGAAGTACAGTAAATGGTATCTGAATTTTACTTGACATCGACTTCAAGTAGTCACCTAAAATATTTTATTCTTAAGAAACGTATAAACAGTTTATAACAGTAAATAATAAATTCTATTCATTTTTTAAAATTTGAGTTATTCAGTATTAAAATTTAACATTTTAATTACAATTAGTGTAGACTTCAGTTAATCATTAACTTTTAATTTTTATAGTACCAGACCTATTGTAATATAAGAAGGCTAGTTATTAAAATATTGAATTTTTTATTTTAATCTATAAATATAACTGATCATAATTTAAAAAGCCTCATACAGCCCTATTACAAAAAAATTTGTAAACCCAACCTTATCATCAACATGTAAGAAGCCTAATATTATTTATTTTTACTATAGATAAATGTTGTTTTATGTAAATATAATAAAAAATGTACAGTTTTCAAAGATGATGAAATATAAGTATACATATTACAAAGGTTTTGGTAGTCTAAAGATAATTATCAGTTTAAAAAAATAATTAAAATGCTAAAAAAATTTAATCCAAAAATATTGAAAAAAATCAAACAAAATTTATTTTAGACATTATAGATTTTTATTTTATTTTTCCCTTAAACACACTTTATATTAGAAAATTATGTTAAAGTAGGTTAAACAGCTTGTAGTAAACTACTTGTTAAACAAGAATGATTTTGAGTAGGGTATGAGAAAAAGATTAATTCCAAAATTTTATTTATCTTATATATATTTTTTTAAATATTTATAACACTTAACCTTAATTCTGTTTTAAGTGGCCATATGATTCATGATTTTATATTAATACTAGGTTTTCCTTTTTCGAGAATTGTAACAAGTTATGAGGGGTAAGAGATAACATTATAGTTATTAGTATATCAGCACTCTCTTTTGCAATTGTAGCCTATACTATGCTTAGTATTGTACAAATATTCAGGAATCCTCTTTTTTAAGGTCTATTTACAGGAGTTGACTAGTACCCAAAGTAGTACTTTTATGTAGTATCATCAGCATTTTGCACTTTTCTAAAAAAGGTTCTTTTCTATGGTAGGCAAATAGTAGGGTATTTTGATTATTAAGGGGCTTTTGTACTGTTAAATTTGTAGGCCTATGTATTAAGGCTGTTGATACTAATTATTTTTAATATGTTTTTCAGGTAGCTTAATTCAAATTCCAGCAGATAAACCAAAAACTCCAAGAAGTCGGCTGACCAACTTCAAATCTGAAAAGGAAGCAATCAGACAGTGTTTTCTTTTTTCAAACCATCTTATTATAGCTACAAGGTAAAAAAAATATTTCTTGCTGATTAAAAAACATTTTTTTTAGTCCTTCATGGTTCTATTGTATATTTTGATTTCCTCCAATTTATCTTTCTTTTTTCTTCCTTTTTTTAATAAACTTAATTACATACTTTGATGGATGTAGGATCAACGAATTCAATGATTGCAAATCTTATATTGGTCTGACTCCTAAGACTCTTAAATCTCCATATGGTCCATCCAGTGTTGTATATACTTTCTCGTGTCCATCCTCTCCAGATTTTCAATAGGTATATTGACTGTTGTGGTAGTCTGTGGATCCATTCTCTCCACATGTTCCCACCATCTGAACTTACCTTGCTGGCTATAGGTCCTATTTATATAAAAGAATACAGCTCTTGCTTTGTCCGTGTGTGATAACTTACAGTCTCCTTGATCACTGTTTTGTACATTCTCATAAAAACTTTCCTTTCTTAGAGTAGCAACATCATTTTTGTCTCTGATGTTAAGACCCAGTTTCTACAAGCATAAGTACTGTAACTTAATTGGTCAAATAACTACTTTTTAGATTATAATATGCCTAATTGTATTCCTTGAGAGACTTGTAAGAGTTATTTTTCATAAAATAAACATTTTGTATTAGCCATTCTAGTTTTTACATTTTCAGTTATATTATTATCTGTGAGGAGCCTGTTACCTAAGAAACTTAAAATGTATATACTACTTCACTTGCTTAGCTGTAGCTTATATAATTTGCTCCAGAGTCTGCCTTGGTTGTTCTCATGTATAATAGGGCCTACATACAGGCTTATATTTAGGTATTGTGCCCTCCTGTTCTCTAAGTAATTTGCCTCTTCCCCTTGCACCACAACCTCACCTTCCACACTTATATCTCAAACAAAGAAACAAGCATGATTTTATACATACACCAGCTCAAGTTAAGTACATTATAACAAATAATCATAAATATGATGGCAGTGTATCAGTTTTTTTTTTTTTTTTTTTAGTTAATACAAGTTACAGCATAATTTTAAATGGTATAATTCTTTCACTACATATAATTTTTCATAATCTTAACATTTACTGATTACAGTGGCCCAATTCAAGCCATTGACTCCACTATTTATTGGAACACATTATCCCCTCCATCGTACAATCATTGTATATGCTAACTACAATTTATTTCTTTAAATAGTTACTAGTGTTTTTATATTGTGCACTATTACTGTTTTTTTTTTTTTTTTTTTTTTTTTTTTTGTATGTTTTTGAACCGAATATTTATTTATTGCCTTCCTAGACTCTAGAGGCTTTATTGAAATTTTTAAAAAATTTCCAGGATATTTTGAAAACATTCTTCAGACACATTGTGTCAATATTTCTGATGTTCTTCTGTCAGAATTCGGTTGTATATGCAAGCAAAATAGTTTCATAAAAATAACTAATTAATGATTCATTAATAACTATTAATGATTTATTTAAGCAGCCTACTTATTTTCTGCTGATATTATTGATGTTAAATTTTTAAATTTCAAATCTTGTCTGTCTATTGTTATGATTTTGGTAAAAATTGCATCAAAGTCAAAATATTATTTTCATCATTAAAGCAGATTATATTAAATTATAATCAGTATTATTAATTTAGAATTTTTTTACTAAAATTATGACATTCCAAAACTTGTTATTAAATTGTATCAAAAAAAAGTGTAAAAATTAATTATTTGTAAAGAATTTTAAAAATTAATTTTAAAGGACCAACCAGTGAATTAAAAATGTATAATTCCTTGTTTGAGATAATCTAATAAATATTAAAACTTACAAACCCAGTGAAAATAAATGACTTTTTATTTTGCGTAATATATTTTTCTCGGCTTAAAACATTCTCCAATGTTTTCCTATTCCTAGCTTCCATTTTTCCCTGTCACTCTACATATTTTGATTCAATCCACTCTCTCTCTCTCACTTCCTTATCAATCACTTCCTAAATCTTTTTTTTTGCAACTATGTTAGTTTTTCTTATAAATTTATAAATTCTTATAAATTTTATGGTTTTCCTACATAAAATTTAATGTGGTTTCCATTTTAAAATGTGTTTTGGGAAGTCAATTTTTGTCCATCCTTTGGACATGACCAAACCATCGAAGTTGTTTTGTCTTATTGTCATCTACAATGGTGTGCTTCACATCCTTGATTTCACTGATTCTTACTTTTTTTTTTTTTAATCTTTCCTGTTTAGACCAAGCTGCGGCTCTACGCCAATAGTTAATTTCTGTAGCTTCAAGACATTTTTCTATTTTTTGTTTCAGTGGCCATACTTTGCTTTAATATGACATTATATTTTGTATAATGTTATTATATATTCTATGTTTATTTATTTTTGATATATGTTGATTTTATATGGTGCTGTACAGTGTCCTTATTGTTCTTCTTCCCAAGGTGTTCCATGATTTTATTGCTGTGTCCAAGAATCTATGGCTAGTACAATTTCCAAATTGTAATTGTACACCACTTTATTTTTGCGTTGTGTTCCAATAGAAGATTCCTGCTCTGTCCACCAGTGCACATTTATTCCATTTGTTTAGGTTTACCTCAAGTCCCCAAATATCATATTCCTCCATTAATTTCCTACTCATGTATTCTAATCCTACACTATAACTATTTGGTCATCTGCAAAGCACAGGGTGTATAAGGTGTTGTTGTTTAATGCTATAACCATTCTTTCACACTTGCATTTCCAGTTGCGCAGTGCTTGTTTCAAGTAGATTATAAATGATGTTGGAGATAGGGAACATCCTTGTTTAAGTCCTTAATAACTTGAAAACCTTTAGACATTTATTTTGCCTAATATTATATTATTATAACTATATAGTTGTGATATTTATATATAGTGTTATTAAGCCTTACATGATTAGAATTATTTTTTCTTATACACGAGTATAGATGAAGAAAAATTAAATTACCGATACGTGGATATAAATTACCTATATCCATACAAAAGTAATCACTTCATCATTAGTGATATTTTGTGAAATTTGTTCATTTTCAGCAAGATCAATAAATTTAGTTAACATAAATTCACAAAAAAAAATGTTTCATTGTAACTTTAGCTCAGTTCAATTGCTAGTGATTACAACTGACCAGCCCTAACCTGTAGGCTACTTTGAACAAGAGTTAATATACTCAGCTTTATAGGACTACCTTTTGTTTTGTTATCTTGTTGAACTAAATCTTTTAAACACAATCCTCTTATTTTTGTTAGGAAGCAAAAATGAACAATACAGAAGAAGTTGATCATGACTGCCAAACGGTGAACAGTGAAAAAAAAACAATTTTTTTTAATCATTAGTTAAAATTTTTAAAATATTGTAGTCCTATAGCCTAAGTTATAACAAAAAAAAGTAATTATTGTTCTACTAATAAACATTTATAGTGTCTATAGTTAAACATTTAAAGTCTAATAATACATTTTTCTGCAGAACGTCCGGAGGACGCTTACATCTAGTGCCTGATGTCGGCAAGATACCGCTAGCAGATGCCATCCTTATAGAAGATCCCAGCGATCATGGTGTGAATGATGATGACGGTAACATAATTTCTAATTAATTTAAGTGATGGAGGTTACAAGATCGGGTTTGCAGGGTACAGGTGATATTAGGTTCTCTCTATAAATGTTTTAGGAGCATTCGACGAAGATGTTGTTCTAGAATTGTGTTTTAAGCTTAATGTAGGCCTACATTTGAAAGTTACATTCAGAATAGGCCTATACCAAGTATGTATGTTTGATAGTATTCAACAGGAATGCTCGAAAAAGTTTTAAATATACTACTTTACCAGGTAAATTTATTAACTAAACTTTTAGACCTAACTGCTTGTTATTGTTATTTCAATAATAGTATACATTTACAGTTAACCCTTTACATTCATCGGAGTTACATTTTTGGAATCCCCTCATAATGACGAAATCTGAGGATAACTAACTGTAAAATTTAATATCGATTGTGTATATTGCACATATAGTAGATTCATGATTATCTCAATTAACCAAGTCATTGTCATTAAAACAAAAAAACAACACTACAGTACATTAGAATTAGGAGCAGAAAAAAAACTTTTTTTTTTTTTTTTTTTTTTAGTATATGTGATTCTAATTGATTGACATGTGATTAGGGGAGCAGGATGTTCAGTAATTTTTCTACTAGTCATAATGTAAGAATTTGTTGTGAAATAACTACACTTGGCCAATACCGATTCTAGAAATACAAAAAAGGCTTTGTTTCCTTGCTTCACAAATTGGTCATTTATTTTCGGGTTTGTTTGTTAATCACCATTGTTTGTCATTTTGCTCTATGTAGTGTCATTGCTACCTTAGTTTTACTGAACTGTACATTTAATTGCATCTGCGGCTACGCTAAACGTGTTTTTCATTTTCTTTTAGATTTTCTAAAAAAAAAGTTTTTTTTTCAATTTTAGTGGTTTGTTATAGTGTATTGTAATTTGTAGTGATGAGTTGAAAACGAAAATGTCATGTAATTTTCTAGAATGCAACAAAATGTTTTGGATAATGGAGAATCGACTATAAACATGATTGCTTATTTAGGAGTTAGTGAATTGACTGTTGGGAATTAGAAATGTAATATAAAAGACATTTAAAAGTAGGTGAGTCAAAGTAAAGAACACTATGATTCACATGAAAAAGTAAGAAAAAGGAATTATGAGCAGATAACTGAGACTTTTTCTGTGGTTATCCTAGATAAGAGGGATATGATGACTAGTAAGTGGTCCAGGGCTACAAAAAGTTTAAGGATGGAGAAGAACATTTTATTGTGAGTGATGGGTGAGTTGATAGATGAAAAATGAAGTATGGCATTGGACAGTTGCACATAAGTGGAGAGAAACTGTCTGCAGATATGACTGAAGTTATAGAATTTCAATCAAAAGAAATTCAGTTGTTTTGAATCAATCATTCAGATTATTTTGAATGAAGGACCTACTTATGACCAAATCTTTAATTGCAACAAAATCGGACTTAACTTCGAATGCTGCCATCAAAAACATTAATAAAGAGATTTGAAAAAACTGCACCGGGATTTAAAAAAAGTAAAGAACATGTGGCAACATACAATGTTTTTTGAAGCATAAACCTCTACTAAATAGAGAGTCTAAAAACCCAAAGGCCTTCAAGGTTATCAGTGGACATTCTCTACTATCATTTACCACAACTAAAGGAATGGATCGTCAAATTTTTAATGATTGTTTTTTAAGACTTTGTTCCCATTGTTGATCAGTTCATATAGAACAAGGTAAATGTAGGAAAGCTATCTCAGTGCTGGACAGTACACCATCTGTAGTGAATGAACTGTGTAATGGTGAAATTAAACCCACATTTTTACTGCCAAACATGACTATTAATACAGCCCCTTGATGAAGAAGTTATTGATGAAGAAGCCACTGTGAAAAGAAATTATTAGTGAAGTTGTCTTAACATTTTCAACAGATTGGATAAATAAATAAGCATAACTGAAGCCCTGAAAAAATCACAGTGAAAGATGTTTCCTGTTGAATTGCAATGGCATGGGACAAGATAAAATATTTGACCATACAAAAGATATGGAAGAAGATATTTGGCATTGAAAAATCTAAAAAAAATGTGCTAGAAAAGAACAATGAAAACTTCTCATGAACTAACTAGTTAATGTACCACCTGTTGAACTTTCAATTAACAATGCAGCCATTCATGATTGGTATAATCAAGATATGCAAATGGAATACACTGATGATGCAAATATTGACGTGGTCAACAACCCCTTGGTGAAGAGGACAATGCCCACGAGAAAATACAGAAAATATCTCACTCTGATGGCTCAAAAGCAATTGAATTGGTTCTTGCCTACATTGAACAGCAAGAGGAATCATTGCACAATCTGATTTCTATAGCATTGGCATAACATCTTCGCATCCAAGAGAGGCAAGAAGCTCAAAAAACAGTTTGTTTGGAAGTAAAATACTATACAGATTTCATTTTTATTCATGATTCTTACTAAATTGTTTAGTTGTTGGTTTATAATCTTTTTTTTAACATTAAACTTAAACAGTACATTTTTATCTTTTTTTGTCTTTTACAAACAAACTCTATTATCCGAGTTTTCCAGTATCTGAGGTTGTCTAGGTTCCATTTACCTCAGGTAATCATGAGTCTACTGTAATTGTGACCAATAACAAATGATGTGTGATTATGAGATGTTTTTTACAATTTAAACACTCAACCATCGTACAACATAACAGTCAAATTAACCACAGTCGGGTTAAACAATTAAGATGTTTATTGATTGTCAGCATGATGATGGTCCATAATTTTCAGTCAAGACAAATGATTTTCTTAATTTTCAGTCAAGACAAATTACTACTGTATTCCTTTCATTAGGAAGTTTAGTAAAAAATTGTTTTCAGAAAACTGTTCAGAAAAAGATCTTTTCATATTCTTGGAATAACCATTAATGTGAACACCACAAATATTAAACTTGTTAATGTCAAGGGTCAACTGTAAACTGTAATTACTCTTTTAACCAGCTTTGATTCAATAGCAGTCAGAATACCCTTCTCCTACATAAATCATTCTACAACTTTGTAAATTTTTATTCCTTTCGATAAATTTATAGATTGACTTTCAAAGTAAATTTTTTGTTAAACTGCAAAAAATTATAGTTTTTATTCATGTCATTTAATGAACAGTTTTTCTTCAGTAGTTTGATTGATATTACCAGTCCCATTGTTGTTTATTTAAAATTGCCGTCTTTTCAGTAATCACAAAGTGTGAAAAAATATTGTTGACACTTTGATTAATAGTTACTGAAGTATTTACAAATTATTACTGTCTATTACATTATTTGAATAACCTAATTGTGAAAATGGACTTTCAAGTGAAATTAGAAGAATTGTAAAGGAAAGTGAAATAGTATTTGAATATTTAATAATTATTTATATTATACTTAAAACTATTTCTAGAATCACACCTTCAAATTTTAATGAATGACATTTGTGTTGTTTGTGTTTTTGAAGCTAGAAACCTTTACTATATGTTTCAGCCAAAAACCTTACCTCTGTTGCATGATTGTGTTTTAAAAGAAAGAAATTGGTTATGAAAAACGAAAGTACTATAAACCAAAGTTTTATGAAGAAATAGTAAATACACATGCAGCTAATGTGTGTTCTTCCTTTTTATATTTGATGTAAAACATAAAAATATACTATTACTTTGTTTACTAGTGCATATCAAAACATGTCTAGAATTATTCCTTCAGGAATTTTAATAAATTATGTTCTTGTTTTTGAAGCCGAAAACCAATACCTATATGCTTCAGTCAAGAACCGTTTGTTACATGAATATATTTTAAGATAAAGCAATTAGTTATAAAAAATTAAAATATTTTAACCAAAGTTTATAAAATATTAGAAACTAAATACAAAAGCAGCTATGTTTTTCTTTCTTCCTTGATTCTGTAAAAGTACTACCATTTTATCATATGTAAGTAATATGGATATCTTTTTTTGTCATGTAGCTAAATAGCATTGTTTTAATGATCACCATTGAGTTTTTCAGGCTTAGTACCTCAAACATAAGACATAAAACTACCTGAAAACATTTTAAAAACTCTGATTTTTACAAAATTTAAAATTTTTTGAAGCCGATCCAACCTACATAAAACCAATATAATTTATTCATGAGATATTTTTAATTGTACATTTTGTTCACATTGATCTGTCATTTTCAAAGCATAATGGTTAAATAACTATTTTATTCATTAAGATATCAACTTGAAATAAAACCACTATAATTTCTATTAACCCATCTACAATTGTTATGGCCAGAAATTGAGTGGACAAACCTAACAGAAAAGATACCTCATAAAAAAATGAAATGGACTTTCACCATTAACCATTAAATTGAAAATATTAATAAAAATTTTCACCTGCAACCGTTCAAGATTTGATTAAAAAAATCTTGCTTCAAATAAAGTAAGTTAATGATTTTAGGACAATTTTTTTGTAGAAGGAATAAAAATATACCTTAATTGTTACCTAACTCTTAAAACGGCACGGTTGTTATAGTTATAACAAAATTGAAGGATTAACAAAACCATGCAAGGTAAAATTGTAAACAGTAGCAGCTTGCCCGTAAGTGCTCTCGGCCGCAGTTCTTCTAATAAAATTTAAAATAATATTTAATAGTAATTGTTTACTAAACAATTCATCAGTTTAACTTGATGAAGTCCAGAATTCAGTTGCTGGTATAGGCCAGAGTACCCCAAATTACTGCATACAGTATAAATGGAATATGCAGCAATCAGTTTGAAATTGTACGATGACTTCTATCTACATGCATTCTTATGGACAGTCTGGGATTCCATCTGATAGCTGACTCATACGCAAATCTACTTACATAACTTACTAAAGTCAGGCCTATGCTTTAACATCTTTATTTTTCTTAATTTTTTGTTTATATTAAGTGTAACTTCATAAAGTACATTTAAAGAAGTAGAACTGCTTTCTGAATTCTGGTGCTTGGTATTGCTGATTTAAAATATAAAGCTTTCAAGTTTACTCAGCATTAAATAACTATGTATGCCTTTCAAAAACCGGGTAATATTCACCTTGCCATGATATGTTAACATACTTCCATACAGTGTTGACTGTGTTTTTACTGGGTTTTGGACAAAAACATCCATTTTTAATGACTTTTTAGATATATAAACAGTGTGCGTCAAGAGCTTAAAAATCCCTTATATGCATGAGTTTTTCAACAATTTTTTTTGGAGGATGCCCCCAGATCCTTTCCATTGGAGGTAGGATCCTCCCATGATCATAGCGAAAATCCATCACTGGTTGTAAAATATTATGAAGAACTAATAAAAACTATTGTTGCAATCTTAAAAGACTAAAATTAAAATTTTTTTAATATGATGACCTGATACTACCAATTATGTATCAAAAATTTGTTAATTTTTAAAACTTTAATATCTCAGATGGTTTTGGAATTATCATTGTGGTTTTAATTATGAGTTTTGAAAGATTAAAACAATGAATAAATGAATATAAATATTCATTAACTAACAAAAATATTTAAATTTTAAAAAGAGTAATTTTTAACAACTTTACCAATCAGTAAGTGTATCTTTGTAATTACGCCTATGACAAAACCTTGATTTTTCAAATAAAAATTGATATTTTTCAACATTATTGTGAATAAAAATTTTTTCTGTAACATGTATTTCCAGAAATATTTTGCATATTCCAGTTTTAGAAGCTAAAAGACCTGCTCCTATACTTGAACTTTCATGCTAAAAACGTAATTTTGACTTGTGGTGATAAATGTTGCCACCTGTTTTATATTTTTAAACAGTGGTTAATTAAATTTGTTTTGATATTTGTTAAGTTGTCCGACTTTATTGATTTAAATATGTAGCATGTATGTGATCAATTTATTTATCAATGTATGTATTTTTGTGTGTGATCTGGCTGAATTGCTTAAAATGTCCAAAATAATACCTGTGAATGTATCTATAAAAAATGTAACATTCTAGGTGTATGAATAAACAAGTGACAGATACATTTATTAAGTTAAACCTATGCAAGACAGATACATAAACATTTCTATTATCTAGTTTGTTAGCTACTATCTGGAATAAATATATTATCTATGTTTTCATAGAGAGAGAAAAACAATACAGTTTAGTACAAACAAAAACCAATGATCCTCCACGGGGATGGTGACGTGAATGGTCCTCCACAATTCATCAAGAAAGCATACACTCTTGTGTAAGGGCAAGTGTCAGGACTCAAAAATTCAACTATCTATAACTTACAACATACTAATGTTCCATAATTTTACATTTGGACATTTTAAATAAGGTCAGCTTGGTCCAGAAACTGTTGAGTTGGGTGAAGTTCTGAATAATAATCGATACTATACTTCATCGATCAAATAACTTCATTAAACTATTGAACAAATTTGAAGTTAAATTTAGTTTAAACATTTCTCATTTGAGAAAAGTTGAGCATGTTTGTATAAGTAGTTTCTATGTTATTTGTGTTTTTTTTAGAATATTTAATAATTAATTGCCAACATTGTAAGTTTTGTTTCTACATTGCATCACCTTGCCAGCTATAATTATTGTTAGTGTCTGTATGTAAAACTAAGCACCCTTGTGTTTTTGTAGTGTCTGTTTGAAAGTAAGAACTATTGTGCGTAAACAGTGATTTATAAAATCATGGAAAGTTACTTTTTGTTTTTGTGGTAGTTGATTCTGTTTTTTCACAAATTAAATACATTCAAACCATATATTATTTTTACTCTACAAGAACCATGGGACCAAAAATTATCACAAACAAAAACAAAGTGATCTGAAAACAACACTCAACTATCTTTTCACAGCAACAGTATTCATTTTGTTCTTTCAAAGAACCCAGAAACCTAGAGCAATGATTTGCAACCAGTAAGCCTCATGTGACCTGGTATGTAATTTGTATGTAATGATGTTAAATTATGAATTTGTTGATGTTTACTAGAATTTTAATTTAACTGTAATTCTAACCGCTGGAAAGTTGTTCAACATGAGCTTATTAATTTTTATTAAATTATTATTATTATTAACATTTTGTTTACATATTCCAAAAAACCATATAAAGTTAAAAATAGTAATAGTAGGGAATATGAATGATCCAGGGAATATGAATTTCACTACTAAAATTTAACTACAGTCCATCCCGTGTTAATTGGTAGTGCGTCATAACAAATGAAGTGTTGTTGGGCATTTAAATTTAGCATGAGTATTTAGCATCAATACTCTTCCAACGTATGCATTACATTCCAAAGGTAATACAAAACATTCTTATATTGTCCAAGGATTAGTCTATTAGACATTCTATATCACCACGAATTTGATCTTGCTTCTTACTTATTTAGTGAAATTATCTTAAGTTGATGGATCTGAACTGGTTGAGAAGGTTGACTGGAATTTTACACATTAGGACAGACCAATAAGTATATATTGGTAATTGGCAGTCATATGCAACTTTTTCCATATTGAGATATATTGTTTATCTTTGCTTGCTAACAACAGACTGTTTAAATAGCCAGATCAACAAGATAGGAAAATAATAGATATTGGCAGTCCTGTAAGCAGCAATAACAGTTGTTTCTTATCTCGTGACAATTTCTCAATGAATATTAGCAAAAGATTTTTCACTAATAGATAACAAATTATTGACTACACGCAAGAACTCACAAAAGTATTGTAGCCCCTGTTTTAGCCAAACTAAACGTAGTAACTAAAGCTAATAATTAAAAACATATCTCGTAAATAAACATGTAATTAACTCACTTTAACTAAAAAAAAAAATTATTGTTTTCAAATATATTTCATATAAATAATATGCCTATTACATTGGGAAATATTAACCTCTAATTAACAGATAACAATTTTGATTATTAGTATGTAGATATAACCTTACTGATAAATATCAATAAAACTCCCTGAATATGTTTTCAAATTTCAAGCTAAATTGTGAATCAGAATTTGTGAATATTTTTTACTTTAGGTAGCTATCAGATTGTTGTAAATATAAGAAAACCAACAGAACTTTATATAATTTAAAACTTAATTAAAATTGTTTTCAATATTTATTTTTTTTTTAATTTTGTTGCACTAAATTTATGATCAGTCAGTTAGATTAGAATTATGGAAGTAATGTTCATACAGTTCTTGGTATACAATAAACATTAGCAGTACATTTATACTTGGTAATTACGGTGTTGCAGAATCTTCAGTGTGCTCAATGTCAAGTCAGTCAAGCGGTGTCAGTGAAACTTCCAGCGGTAGCTGCCATCTTCAGAACAGAGATTTCAAAATGATTTTGGATGTGAAGAGTGGCACTTCACAACCTCAAGTGTCTGTGCATCTAGTGGCGCCCACTATTCAAGAAAAAGCAGCTTGGATTAGCGATATCAGCCAGGTGACACAGTACTTTATTTCTCTCATCTGTACAGGGAGAGGTTGTATAGATGAGATGGGGGTTTGTAAAATCTGTTGATTTTACATCAGTTTCTTAAATTTCAAAAAAATAACCTGCCATTTTCTAATATGTTGGCCAACTTTGACATTTGTAATTGAACAGGTTGCATTTTGTGGCATTTATAGATTGTATAAGTAATTGTAAGGTTTTTTCTTTACATTTTTTGTGAACCCAACTATTTAGGAGAAAAAGTAATGTTTTTTTTTTAATGAAACCTATGAGGTTGGGCTAAAAAATAATTGGATTAATGGTATCACATTCTTTGTTTTTTTTCTTCATAACTTCAACATAATCCCTTTCAATATACTCTCCTCTATAATCCATATACTGCTCCATTCAAATTTTCTATTGGTTAAAGCAGTGTTTCAAGTCATTTTCTGAAAACATAGTCGGAGGTTTCATCATTATTTCACTTACAGCTTTAACTCTCAAATTTGTTCTTCACTTTGAAAAACAAAAGGAAGTCATAATGAGCAAGGTCTGGTGTTCCAACTTACTGATCCCATTCTTAGCCAATCATTGCAGTGAAAGAAATAAGCAAATCAAAATTCAAAGCCTTTTTTTGACAAGCTTGAAATGTTTACTGGAACCCAGAAGGTCAAATGGTCAATAAACATTATTACGTTGAGGTTCTGACAGTATTTCTTGAATGAGTGAGAAGACAAAGACCCGATTTGTGAAAGAATAATTCTTGGATGTTTCACTAAGACTGCGCCTGCCCATTCCACCTTGTCTGTGAAGGTTTCCTTTACGAAATACAGCATTACTATGTTGGACCACCTACCATATTCACCCGAACTACCCCTGTGACTTTTTTTATTTCTCAAGGTCAAATCAGAGCTTAAGAAGACAAGATTTCACAGTGTGGAAGCAATGAATGCAAAAGTGATGGAGGTTCTCAACAAGCTGGCAGAAGCAGACTTCCAGCACTGCTTTTAACAATGGAGAAATTGTATGGAGTGATCTAGGGATCAGCATGGAGAGAACATTGAAGGGAATAAACTTTGTAATGTGATCGATAAAATGTTTTGTAGCACCAGTCCGATTATTTAATTTCCACACCTTACATTTGGGATAAAAGATAATTATGGTTTGTGAAAAATCCATCATCAGGTTTTTTTGATTGGCTCTCAAAGCATAATTTCTATTACTTCGTCTATTTTTTTATATGCCTCTATTTCCTTTTTTTTCATCTCCATATATGACCAAAATGTATGAACTTATTCTATTTTCATTATTAAAATGCTAATTTAAACATATTCTAAAGTTGATTATGATGGTAAAATCAGATTTTCATGAAACATGTCGTTTATGCCTTTAGCACAGGTCGCTTTATACTTCAGAATTAACCAATCTATGTAGAATAGTGTGTGTGTGTGTGTGTCTTGAGTATTTTTCTTTTTTTTTTAACCGACTATTGTGCACACTTGGGATAATGCAGCTATCACCTAGGCCACCGAGGCAGCAGTGTCTTGAGTAGATGAGTGAAAGTAGTATGAGCTAGAAGTATAGTAGGATCACAAAGCCCATCATCTGCTCTCTTTTGCTGCCTTCACCAGATATCTTAAAAGATACTAAATAAAAAAAGGCATACTAATATCAAGAGAAATATTTACACTTTTTAATTTTCCCCCTCATAACTTAACTTTTTGACAGATTGAGTTCAAGTGTATATGAAACCATTATGACCATTAACTACAAATATGGTATAGGCCTACATTTTATAATAATTGAATACTTAGAACAGGCAATATGTGTTGTTATATAAGACATAGATAGACATAAATTAAATATAAAACAAAAAAAATATTTTCTGAGCTCTGAAATAAATTTTGGCAGACTGTAGCTTCCTTTACTATATAGGTAAACGCGAAAGGAAAAATAAACTTGTACAGATTTTTTCTTTTATAATAAATATACAATTATTACAGAATTGTACAAGCTAATATTTTACTTTAGCCTATTTGTATTGAAATACTGTAGTAACTTAAATAACATTGTTTACTTCAAATTACATATAGGCTAATTAATTAAAAAATTTTAAATTATATTTATACAACAAATTTAAACTTGTTTTTCCAGTCTTAAATGATTATTGCGACTTCTATAAAAGAACAAGTGTATTTATTTTATCATTCAAGCATTATTTCATGCTTGTTTTTTTTAATCATAGCCTGATATTGACATGATGTGATCCTCCCTAAGACCTGTACTCTCATACAGAAGTAAAACTAGTAGTAGTTAGCAGATTCTAACTAGTAGTTCTGGAATCACAGTAATAGTTTCTTCCTGTCACACATTTAGGCAGACATGAACATGAAAATCAATTTTGGTCATTTAGAAGTCTTTTAAAACATGAATACGTGTTAAAATTATCTTAACAAATTTTTCTTACAATTACAAAACATTCTCTAGTGTAGCAAGAAAGTAATGAGGTTAAATTTAAGAATATGTGACCCTACTGTAAGTATTTGTCACACTATCATTTTTCAATTTTATTTCAGTTATACAACATAAGAACATTTATTTTTATCAATAAATGATGTTTTTGTTTTAGTGCATGGATAATGTACACTTCAACGACCTCCTCCATAGTTCCATGTCAGACACTTCATCAGTTACAATGCCGCAGTCGATAAAAAATGACCCAAAATTGTTCAAAGATGATGTTGACATAAGGTTCAGCAGAACACTCAACTCTTGTAAGGTAAGTTTGTTTTTTTTAATTTATAAAAAGAAATTTGTATTTAAAAAATGTTTATTCTTACGGATGATTTCAAAAAGCATCGTCTTGTTACAGACTTGTTCGAGATCTAACTATTAATGGTTTAAGTTTTATTTGAATAAGTTTGTATTATTGAGTAAAATATGAATTGTTGAATTGTCTTTGAATAAAATAGTTATTGCTTTAAATTGAAACAAAATATATTTTCAATAAAAGTTATTTTAAATAATTTAATAATTATACATAAAATTTATATTTCCATATTTGTACTTAAAATATATTACTTCTATTAATATTCTACAATATTTTAATAAAAAATTATTTGTAGCACAAAAAATATCTTGTATTTAAATAATATTATATAAAATTGTAACCTGTAATTATATTGTTTTGTTTAGTAGCATGTACCATGATTTATAACATGTATAATTATTATTTTTGTTTATTCTTTTTGTCTTGTTTTTATCTTAATATTTTTTTATATATTTAATTAACATCATTTCCAAATAAAAATAAGTGGTATTGCACACTACTTTCTTGCAAATACATAACTGTATGATTATGCATTATGTTATTTGCTATATTATATGCAGAAACTAACCATTAGTAAGGCAATCTAAAACACCAATTTTTCAAATTGACTTGATAGTTTTACTTAAAATTTAATAATGTAAAAAGAATCATGACTCAAATCAGTGTACAAAATATTGAAGTAAATGTAAATTAGAGCTTTCAAAAACATATAAATAAAATGAACTGGTGGTAAGGGTTGATTTTGAATGAATTAATGAATATCTTGGGTTAAATAACTATTATGGCGCCTTTCTATATTCTTTAGAGGCTTAGTTACAGCGCCTTCTCCAGCCCTAGTCTCTTCATAAAGCCTATGATTAACTTCTCTAATGATGGGTAACTTACCTACTTCTAATTGCTGACTTTCCAGTTCATTATTGAGGCACTTGCTATTCTAAGTTTTCATTTTTTTCCTCTTAACCCCTATCATGAAGTTTATGCTTCATTTGGCAAGATTTTTATTGTACTGTGAGATCTTATTCATTCTGTTTTACACTCTTACTCCTGTATCTCATGATTACCTAGAGAAATGAAGTCCTCCATAGCCCCTCATACACACACGAGTAAGGTGGTAAAGTTATGGCCTTATCCATGCAGGTATGTTTTTTTTCAGCAAAAAACCATAAAGGTTATTATCGCTGTCAGTATGGTTTATACATTTACATAAAATACAATTATAGACTTAATCTGTGCTAAGGTACAGAATAGGGAACCTGGTTTGCCAGGTGTCCCACGACTCCGTTTGCTAAATCATTGGGCTGGTGTCATTCACTTCATCAGGAAGCGTCACTTTACACTTTAGACTTAGTGCCTTGATTAGATAAGTGAGGATAATGAGCTAGAAGTAAAATGGGATTGTTAAACTTATTAACTGCTCACCTCAGCTGCCTCCACCTGTAAAGTTGGTTTTTTGTGTTAAGTTTTTTTTATTGTAACTTGTGCTTTTATTTCAAAAAGTTTTTATTTTAGCTTGAGTCATGATTGCCCATTCATTTATATTTGAAATTTTATCAGACTCTGTCAAGCAGTTTTTGAAAATCAAATCTTTTAGATTGCTTTCATTACTGATTTTCCCCCTGTAGCATTTTGGTGGAAATATTTTTTGGTAATAGTAGTTTTGCCTCTGTACTGGATAACATGTTCACAGGTATCCATATAAAAACTTGTTTGCTTTATAAAGTCATGGAACATAAAGACGTGTTAAGAAAGGCTTCCAAATATCTAAGAGAATGTGTATTTACTAATACATTTTCTGTGTAACTCATTTAATTATAAATGCAACACCAGGAAAAGAATTATGAAGTATGCTAGCAAAGTTAGAAAAACTGAAGTACTCCAAAGTAGCTTGTCAGTTTTGTCTTTCCTCATGTTTCCCTCATGTCAGTATTTTTACATAAAATTTTATTTTTTTTTAATATTTTGCCAATCATATGTTTATTACTTAATCTACTAGCTAAAAATTAGCTTATATCGTTCTAAGATTTATTTAGGTGCTAGAGGAAAGTTACAACACTGCTCATGAGAAATTACAAGGAATAACCAGAACCATCAAAATGTAAATTTGCTAGGCCTTTTGCAATATTTTAAAAATGGATTTAATCTAAATTGTGGCCTTAGTGATTAATAAGAACAGCACAAGAATATACTTAATTTTAAACATTTTAATTTTATAAATGTTTTTACAGACATAAATTGGCAACAAAATTTAAAAAGTTTCTAAGTACACTAAGCATTTTTTTTTTTTATCACGGTTGATGTGTGTTTCACAGACCTATATTGGTGTCACAAATAAGACATTCACATATAAACGTGACTCGTCTGGTGGCTACGTGATTCAACCACGCCCCACAGTGAGTGGCATTTTGTGTCCCTGAAAAGTAGTAAATCTATGTTAACACTATTCTGTGTAATCTACTAGCCACTGATGATACCAATATGTTGTTCATTACTAACTTAACTTACTTTTTAAATAAGTTGAAATATTTTCAAATTAGTTCTTGCATTAATTAAGCTATCACATGTAATAGCTGTTACAACAAATATTAATGTAGCTTTTATAAAAATTCCCCTCGCCTTTTAATAGTATAAATTTTGCCATCTGAAATGACTTATGTGAGTTTCAAATTTTGTACCACCTCAAAAAATTAATAATTTTTATCTTAGTAAGTACCATTTTTTAATTTTCAGTGAAATGTTATTGCTGTTTTTTAAATATATTACTCTGATTAGAATTGTGATTTTCAAAAAAATGTAAGATAAAAAAGTTATAAAAGACTTTGAAATTGATAAATGGATTTTGCTGGATAACGTCTTGTCCATGCCAATATGGAAATGAATTGTTGCGCTTAATTTGAATTAAAACAGATCAAAATTTCAAAGCTGAAGGTAACACAAAGGCTTTAAATTTATATAAATTTAAATAACCTAAAAGTCATGAATAGGTCTGCTCATTTCAGTTTCAAGTCTCTTCTAATGATAATTCATTAATAATAAAAACAACTATTTAATTAAAGTTGTTCTAATCAAAAAAGGTAGCTGGTCAAATATAAAATGTTACCCTAGTTTATTAAACTAAAAGGAACATGCCTCTTCGAAGTCAAAGAACAAGGTTTAACCTTGCTAATCAAAACAGGTTCAAATGTGCTTCTAATCCTAAGCTTCCAGTTTTTATGTTTTGGTAAGGGGAAAAATAATAGTGTGACGAAGTTAGAAAAAATTTAATGAAAAACTATAAAACTGTACAAATTAGATGTTTATATATTACTTTAAATCAATTTTTTTAATGTTTTGAAAAATAAAATACCAAAATTTAAATTTCCCTCTTCTTTAAAGTGGTTTAATTTACCTTTTCTATCAATTATGTTGTTTTTTTTACACCAAACGTTACTAAAGTTTTTTTGTACACCAAACATTATTAGGTTTTTAGTTTTTATTACTTTTTTGGATCTTCTCTGATATAAAATAAGCAAATGCCAAATTATTTTATATAAGAGAAAACATGCATTTACTGTGTAAGGTTGGGTTTCATAGATGTTCACTGATGTAAAAATTACTGTCACACATAACTAATCTAACCTAACCTAACCCAACCTGTCACAGCTAACCTAATAAGCTAGATGCCTAGGTAAATATAACTTCGGTTAATGTACTAAGTGCATAATAGTAACCACTTAATACTTTGATGTAACATTGTATTTTTTTATTTGTGTCAGTTTCCATAGCTATTTAAAATTAAAAAGGAAAACACCTTTAAATTTACATAAATTTAAAGTTTTTAAATTGTTCTAGCCTTTGTCCTCTCATGCTTTTGCAATTTTAATATGAATCAGTTCAAACCAGGCACAACAATTTATTTCCATAATAGCTTGAACAAGTTTGTTTACCAAAAAAATAAATCCATTTATCAATTTAAAAATCTTTTATAACGTTCAATTTAATATTCTTGAATTTTTTTTAATATTTGGTCAGTCACTAAATTTTCACATATAGAACTATAAGACCTTTAGAATATCACTCAATTGGTGTCTTTTCACTTGATTAATAATAATAATAGTCGTCATTAATGTTTCACTTAATATTTGAAATTTTTACTGTTACTTTTTGAGATTACTAATTACTAAATTTCAGATGGCCAAGTTAACAGTT